>WOXC01003360.1:0-27195 GCA_011680675.1 Gymnobelideus leadbeateri
CATAATCTAAGTTTCAGTCAAAGTGGACTTTTTCCTATTCCCCAAACTCAGTGTTCTGTCTTCTTCTTCCATGCATTCACACAAGCCGGTATCCATGCCTGGGATGTATTCCCCCATCTCTGTTCCTCAGAATTCTTGCATTTCTTCAAGGCTCAGCTCAAATACCACTAACATTGCAAAGTTGTTTTTTTTTTTTCTGATCCCTCTACTCTCTAGTATTCTCTCCCTTCTTGAATTATATCATATTTGCTTGTCTATGTCTATGGTGACAGTAAGAGAGAAATTTGGAAGAGGGCTGAGCTTGAGGAGAATGATAAAAGTAATTAGATTGGCAATCTTTCATAATCCATCCATACCTGCTTATCTTGTGCAACTCATTCTGTCCCACCCCTCTCGGTGGGGCTCTTACTCACCAGTCACTGCTCTTGAGAAAGGAGCCCACCCTCTGAAGGGTATCTCCCACAGCCTTGAGGTGATCTGGGGACAGAGGTGAGTATGCTGAGAAGCATTTTCTTAATTCACTAGTGTCAGCTTTGCTGTGGTGCCCTCTCAGGGTTAGGCTATATAACTGCCTAACTAGGCTCAGAAGAGAGAAACTTGGAAGCTTTAAAGGGAAAGGGGTGGGGGAGTATTGGAGGATGAGGGTAGGTAATGGTTGTATTGCAGAAAATTCCCACAGCTGTATATTGTAGAGACAATGGGATATAAGCCATTTTCCTACCCTCATACCCCTTGGGTTCATGTCATGATCTGACCAGGAGTCTAGGTCCCCACTTTTAGAGACTACTATTTTAAGCAGCCTCACTGTCCTCATCTGTAAAATAGGGATAACAATATCTTTATTACTGACCTCACAAACCCTTTGTGAAGATCAAATGAGATGATGAATAAGATGCTATGTATAGTACTATTGCGCTATTGGAAATGACAGAGGGGTGGTTTTGGAAAAAAAACCCAACATGTCAAAATCTGTATCAGACCTACACTGGGCAGACCACAAAAGTGCAAAGGATATAAAAGAAAGTAAAGCTGTAACGAGTGCTTTGTCTGTGCCCCACTTAACCTGCCTTCCACTAGTCTCTATGGTGCCCATCATGTAACTTGGCAGGTGGGTTGCCACTGTGCACTCTCTCCTATTTGTCACGTGACCCACAGCAACCAACCATCATCAGTTCATGCCTAGTTACCTTTACTTGGAAAGTGAACTGCTAAAAACCTATCTGAAGCCTGAAGAAGTTTAGCCTGTTTTAATTTTGGCTCCTACCTACTTGCCAAGTTGTGCAATTCTGATCTATATGAACTGATACAAAGTGAAATGAGAACTGGGAGATCACTGTGCATAGTAACAGCACTGTTGTAATGATGAAGACCCAATCAGCTACTCTCATCAATACAACCATTCAGGACAATTCCAGATGACTCATGATGAAAAAATGCCATCCACCTCCAGAGAACTGATAAACTCTGAGTGCAAGTTGAAATATATTTTTCTCACTTTCTTTACCATTTTTTTTGGTGATATGACTATATCACCAAATATGTTTTGCATGATTTCATATGGATAATTAATTAATATTTTGCTTGCCTTCTCCATGGGTGGGGGAAGGGTGTAGGGGGAGAGAATTTGTACCTCAAAATATAAGAAGAAAAAGATGATAAAAATAAATAATTTTTTAACAAAAGAAATAATATTTGAGAAAGCTCATCCCAGAAGCAGAGTGGATTAGCTCAGGGAAGACCTGAGGGCAGGACAAATGGATAGGTGGCTGCCTTATTAATCTAGCTGTGAAAGTAAATGAGTGTCTGGGCTAAAGTGGGGGTACTGAGGATGGAGAGAAAGAGTTAGATCTGGGAGATGATGCACAGAAAGAATTAGTGGAACTTGGTAACTCACTGGATATAGAGGAATGAAGGAGGAGTAGTAGAAAATAGCTCTAAGGTTACAAATGTGTGTGGTATGATTCATAAAATTCTTAAAGTGGGAAGGAACTTTATAACTTTAACCCAGCCCTTTTTTATAGCTAATAATAGCTGTTTATATAGTACCTTTAGGTTTACAAAGCACTTTTCTCACATCTCCATATGAAGAATTCTTATTTTATCATTCTTATTTTGTGGATAATGACCATTAGTTATGGAGAAATGTAGTGACTTTCCTAAGGTCATGTACTTAGGTTTTGAATCTAGGATTTAGAGTCAAGAAAATCTGAGTTCAAATCTAGCCTCAAATACTAATTGTGTTACCTGGGCAAATCACTTAACTGCTTTCTGCCTCAGTTTCAACTGTAAAATGGGGATAATAATTGGCACCTACTTCCCAAGGTTATGGTGAAGATCTAATGAGATAGTTGTCAAGTGCTTACTTAGTCCAGTGCTTGGTGTGCTGTAGGAACTTAATACTAATGTTCCCTCCCCTTCCCACTCCAAAATCCAGGGCTTTCCCTCCTATCCCCAGGTACCTTACACTCTACAGCCATTTCTAGAAGGAACAGGGTTCCAGAGACATAAAATGATTTGCCCATGTTATCAAAAATATGTAGCAACAGAAAACAGATGCCCGCCAACATTTAGCCCAGGGGGAGCCAGGAAGGCTGAGTGAAACAAGTGCTGTATTTGGAGTCACGATATCCTGGGTTCGAGTCCCAGCTCTGCCATTTACTGCCCATGTGATGTTGAGCAAGCATCTCAGGCACTCAGCTCTCTCACCTGTCAAACCATGGAGTTGTACTAGATGAGCTCTAAAACTCGTTTTAGATCTGAATCTATGACCCTATGATTTTACTATTACATACCACCTTCTACTCCCCCAAACCAGAACCCATTTGAGTCTCACCTAGAATCAAAGCTTACTCATCAACTTATCTTCTACCACCCAGGTCAGCCAGAGGCACTGGAAAGGGTGTGTGTGGGGTGTGTGTGTGTGTGTGTGTGTGTGTGTGTGTGTGTGTGTGTGTGGTCCAATGCGTATATCCAACTTCCACTCCTAAAAACCAGACCTTGGTACTTTCATCTCTTTGGATGCCCAGGCTCTAGCCCTTGGCCATCTTTTTCCTATCCCATGGTCCAGAGATTTAGATGCTTGAATCATCATTATCTGTTTCTCCACTCCCTATAAATATGTTCTAGTCTCTCCTGTTTAAAAAAAAATAACTCAAAACTTCCACTTGACTGTATCGTCCTTTTGATCTAATGTCCTGTATCTATCCTTTTTTTTATAGCCAAACTCTTAGAAAAATCTATTGAGAAAGGGGAAAGGGACTCATGCATACAAAAATATTTATAGAAGCTTGCAAAAAACTGGAAAGTAAGGAGATTCCCGTCAAATGGGAAATGGCTGAACAAACTATAGTTTATGAATGCAATGGGATACTATCATGTCATAAGAAATGAGGAAAGGAACAATTTCAGAGATACCTTGGAAAATTTGGATGAACTGGTAGAGAGTGAAGTGAACAGATCCAGGAGAACAGTTTTAGAAGATGACAACATCACTTTATAGTGTCTTTATAGACAAACAACTCTCAAAGACTTAAGAACTCTGATCAATACAATGACCAATCAAAAATCCCAGAAGACCCAGGATGAAAGGTGTTGCCCATCTCCTGAAAAAGAGATGAACTCAAGAGTGAAGATTGAGACATATTTTCTGAACATGATCAATACTGGAATTTGTTTTTCTTGGCTATGTATACTTGTTCCAAAGGCTTTGTTTTTCTTTCTTTTTCAATGAGTAGGAAGGAGAAAAAATAGATTTTCATTCTTAAAAAAATTTAACTTAACTACTTATCTCTTCTTCCCCTCCTCTCACTCCTCAACCATTTGTAATCTGAACCGAAACTACTTTCTCCAGAGTTACTGGTGACCTTTTAATAACCAAGCCTGATGATATCATCTTTGTCCCTATCCTTATTGATCACTCTAATATTTGACATGGTTCATCCCTCCCTCTTACTGGATACTTTCTTCTATCTGGGTTTTCCTGACAATACTTTCTCCCATTTCTCCATCTACCTGTCTGGCTGTTCCTTATCAGTCTACTTTGCTGGATCATCATTCACATCCTGTCCCTATGTGTGACAAGACATACCCCAAGACATTGTAGTGATCTCTCTTCTCCTCTCTTGTCTTGTGTTCTCTGCTCTTACCTTCTCTCCTCTTGTCTTCTCTTTGTGACATCTTTCTCTTGGTGACATCAGCTTCTGTGGATTCCATTACCAACTCTATGCAAGTGACATCTACATCTCTCCATCCAGCCTCTGTCCTGGGCTCCAGTCTCAAAGTATCAGTTGCCAGTATTTCCAGCTGCTTGGCCGTAGGCATCTTACATTCAACATGTCCAAAACAGAACTCATCTTTTTTCTTGCCAAACCTTCCACTCTTCTTAACTCTCCTATTTCAGATGAGGATTCCATCAACCTTTTTGTCAACAAGATACTGAAATCTCAAGCCATCTCAACTCTTCCCTTTCCTTCCACCCTCCCGTATACAATTAATTGCCAAGTTGTATTGGTTCTACCTCTACACCTTTCACATCCATCACCTTCTTTCTGCTTCTACAGCTGTTTAGTTCAGGCTCTCATCCCCTCTCTCAAAATAGCCTTCTAGTTGATCTTCCTTTAACCAGTATCTCCATTCTTCAATTTCTCTCCCACATAGCTAAAAATTCATATTCCTAAGGCACAGGTTTGGACAATTCACTTCCCTGCCTAAGAAGTCCCAGTTTGCTTCTTATATAAAATATGAAGCCCTCTATTTGGGATTTAGAGCCCTTCATAATCCAATTTACCTTGACAGTTCTTTTGCTCTTCACTCACTTCTGTATTCTAGTCCAGGTCATACTTGTTGCCCACATATAACATTTCATGCCCCATCTCTGTGACTTTGTACAGGGCTGCTCCCCATGTCTGAAATGTTCTCCCTCTTCACCCCTGTCCCTTAATAGCCTTTGCTTCCTTCAGGGCTCAAATCAATTGCCATCTTCTACTTAAAATTACTATTGATCCCACTGCTGCTGATGTGCCCCCCCAAAATGTTTTATATTCTGTATTTACTTACTTATGTTCATAATATTTCACCGAACTAAAAGTAAGCTTCTTGGGGGCAGGGACTTTCATTTTTTAAATGAAATGTTTAATTCCATCTCATTTGATCCTCACTGGGAGCTAGATCACCATTTTACAGTTGATAAAAACCGAGGTAAACAGAGGTTAAATGACTTGCCTAGGGTCACCCAGCTGGTAAGCTCTTTGAAGTGGTATTTGTACTCAGGTCTTCCTGACTCTAGGCCCAATAGTCTATTCACTGTGTCACCTAGCTGCTCCTAGCTGCTGATGGGATGAGGAAACCTTAGAAAACAGGTTTTCTATAGAAGCTATCCTACAAAACATTTATTGGGCAGGGCCTTCTTGGTAACTGGGAAAGAAGGGAGAGAGGGCTACAGATCACAGAGAAGGCCAGATGCAGCTACTGCTAGTGCTACTGTGGCAGGGGATGGGGAAAGGGAGGGGAAGGAAATCAGAAAAGATGATAGGGAGGACTGCTTGGTTTAACAGGGACAGCTGGCTCCCTTGGTAGTGAAATACAAAACAATACCTCTTTCATGTACCTGCTTTAATTTTTCACAGTCAGACTGTGACCTCTGGCTGGATTTTGTTAAGTAGATGAACTATCTTCAGAATTCAACTGGTACAATTCTGGTAGTCTGGTAAAGATGGGATATTCTCTATGGGTCTCCTGTTAGCATGTTAGTAGGGATTATTGGGTCTATTTCTTCATTGTTCTGTTTCTCCATTCTAAAGATATATATTGGGGCGGCTAGGTGGCCCAGTGAGTAGAGTGCCGGCCCTGAAGTCAGAAGGACCTGAGTTCAGATCCAGCCTCAGACACTTAATGCACACAAACAAAACAACCTAACCGTGTAACCTTGGGAAAGTTACTTAACCCCAATTGCCCTCCAAAAAAGCAAAAAAAAAAAAAGATATATATATATATATATATATATATTTTCACATTATTCACATTAGACATGTACCCTTTTCCTGGAAATTATTATATCTATATATCTATAATCTTCTATGCACATTTCTACTCTTCACACAAGAACTGTCTTGTTTTCAATTTGTCTTCCCAAAAAGCACAGTGCCTAACACAGAGTAGGTACTTTAATGAATGCTTGTTGAACTGAATTGAATTGAACACCTCACATAATGCCCTCCTCCAGGCTACCATTGGCAGCAGACACTGGAAAATGTAACTCAGTGATTCTTGTCCATTTGACAGTGACCAGGTCAGCTTAGCAGCCCAAGTTGACCTGAAAACAATTTGTTCCTTCTTTCATCATTCTCTGAAGTGAATGTGTAAATTGCAGGTAAATTACACATGAGATTACAATTTGGGCATTGTAGTAAATCACCTGCCATCGATGTCTTTTGGAATTCTGATTAGTCCTCCAGCAATTTACTGTTCTTGGATTGGCAATTACAATTCTAGTCTTAAAGCTTTTCTGGGAAATAACTTGCTGGCTTTTAGTTGAAAATGTCACAGTTTATTTTTATTTATTTATTTATTTATTCTTTTGCTTTTTGGAGAGGGAAAGGTAGGGCAATTGGGGTTGACTTGGTCAAGTCACATGGCTAGTTTTGTGTTAAGTGTCTGAGGCCAAATTTGAACTCAGGTCCTCCTGACTCCAGGGCCAGTGCTCTATTCACTTCTCCTGAATGTGACTGAATAAAGTGACTGAACTTGACTAATCCTTGAAAGATGCTGGAATAGGTTACTGGGAAAAAAGCTATAGGTCAGCTTTCCCTTGAACAATCTCCTGGATATCCAGGGTAGCCTGTAGGTAATGGGGTCAAGTAGGTGATTTCTTGAAGACATTTGTCAGCTGGGAATTCTAGTTCTTGCAGAGAGGTAAAAATCCAGCTTTTTGTGTTCATCTATAACCTCCTCCTATAGGAAGCTGACAATCTCAAATTACTTTGTACATACTAATATATATATATATATATATATATATATATATATATATGCATGTTCTTTCCTTCAAGAGAATATAGACTTCTTTAAGAATAAGAATTGTTTTATTCTTTGTACTTCTATTTATAAATTTATAAATGCTTACAGAATTGATAACAGGAGATCTCATTCTATTAGGCTCACTCACCTCTAGGAGGGGGGGAATCTTTAAAATCCTTTTCTAGACCTTCCTGCTGATGCTTTCTTTCTCCCTGGCCCTTTCTCTCATTCACTTAGTTAAGCTTCTCTTTATCCAACTCTGGGTAAGTGGGTGTGATCAGAAATAGCTATAAAAATAGCTAACATTTATAGCATTTTAAGGTTTACAAAGAATTTTACAAATATCTACACCACAATGAATTCTCTCCTTTTATGTAGAGGAGAGGGTAAGATTGCAAATACTATGGTATGGTTTTGAATTCTGGATCTCCAAGCAAAAATGTCTCAAGAGGGCCCCTCACTCTTTTGTAACTGCAAAACTATCATCCCATCTCATATCTCCCTTTGCACAGACTTTGCTCATGTTGGGAATTCCCTTGCTTCTCTTAAAATCCCCAGCTTCTTTCAAGGTTCAACGTTCAAATTTAGGTCTGCCTTCCCTATGAGATTCATCTGGATCCTCCCAGCTACTAGACCCCACCCTCCAATTGTAATGTGTTTTTTTGGTACCAGTTTTGTATTTACTTTTCTGTACATACATTGTTTCCCCAAATAGACTGTAAGTTCCTTGAGGACAGGTACAGTTTCTTTTTAAATTTTTTAAAATTCTTTTTTATATCCCCAGGGCCTAGCACATAAGGGACATTTTAAATTAATGACTGTTGAGTGAATGAATCCACTTCCATCCGGCAATAACTCACATTTATATTACTTTTCACTGATGTTCTATATAGAAAAGTGACTAGAAAATGAGATTGGGAAGAATCCCTGGATCTTTCCCCCAACAGAAAAAAAAAAAAAAGCATTGTTAAAAGTGATAGCTAGGTGGTGCTGTGGCTAGAGCAGTGGAGTTGAAGACAGGAAGATCTGAGTTCAAATCCTACCTTTGACATTTACTAGCTATGTGATCCTGGGCAAGTTATATAACCCTGTCTGCCTCTGTTTCTGTATCTGTAAAATGGGGATTATAATAGACCTCCCCACCTCTCATGGTTGTTGTGAAGATAAACTGAGATAATATTTGTAAAACTGTGCCTATGTCGTTTAATTGTTTAGAGACCCCATTTGGCGTATTCTTGGCAAAGATACTGAAGTAGTTTGCCTTTCTAAATGATAGTTATTATTATTCTAAAGGCACTCGGGTATCCATTCTCTATATATGTTAAAGAGGGGGAGATTCCAGAAGAATAGAAAAACAGTTGTTCAGTCTACATTTATTAAGCACCTATTATTTACTAGGCATTGTGCTAAGTTCTGACCCTACAAAGAATGACAAAATCAGTCTCTGCTCTCAAGGAGCTAAAAATACTTTTACCTCTCCCAAATCACCTCGTATTTAATTACAATCTATTTATATACCTATCTCTGTCAATCACCTATCTATCTATCTATCTATCTCTCTATCATCTATCTTTATACTTATTCATTATATAGATATGTGACATATATTTTTATATGTAATTGTTTTCTTCCCCAATTAGATTGTAAGCTCTTTAAGAGTGGGGATTGTTTCCTTCTTTGAATTACTATCCCTAGGAACCTGTGACATCAGAGGCCCTTAATAGATGCTTGCTGATTGACCACAAAAGGCCACAAAGACAACATCAATAACTGTTCTTGTTTCTTATCTTAGCTGAGCTTTCTACCTTTCTCCTGACTGCTGAGAGGTCTGGAAAAGCCAGCTGTCAGCTTTGTAAGGTAAGCTCCTAGGACACACCTCAATGACTTGAACTAACTCAATAAGCTCTTAAATAAATAGAACCTTGGCTCTTTGGCCACGATTGTGCTTGGCAGCAGGTGAAGACCACAGCCAGAGGGAGTTATATATCTGACACTTTCAATAACAGTCTCCACCCTCTGTGCCTGTGACAACTTAAACTGTGAAGAAGAGAGATCAGCTAAAGCCCAAATTCATAATTTTTTTAAATGAGATTTTTTTTCCTTTTGGGGATACGAGGAAGTGGGTTTGGGTGGGCCGTAATGGTAGGAAGGGAAGTTGAACAGTAGAGTTTTAAGGCTGGTCACCTCTTGGGATCCAGGAGCTTAATATTCAGGAGATATTTCAGCTCTGAAAGAAACTTAATTGACTGTTGTCTATTAACATTCTTTCTACCAGTCTTGTTTTATTGCTAAATATGATGGACATTAGGTTCCTAAGTTACTTTCCAAGGAGTGTTGGGTGGTGCAGGTAGGACTGTGCTGGAGTCATTTTGAACTGGCTCTTAACTATTCAGTATATATCTTTACACCTCAGAAATCTGAAAACACTTTAAATAAGGGCTCAATTTATTATTGTGTTGATTGCCTAGACTTAAGAAAGTAATGGAGAAGATGTTAATAATGTAGATTGAATTTATGTGTCCAAAATCCCAAAGGATCCATGATGAAAAATGCTATTATCTCCCTCCAGAGAGAAAACTAATGAACTCTGAATGCAGATTGAAGCATAATTTTTTACTTTATTTTTCCTGGTGTGTGTGTGTGTGTGTGTGTGTGTGTTCTTTTGCAACATGGCTAATATGGAAATATGTTTTGCATGACTTCACATGTATAATCAATATCATATTGCTTATATTCTCAAGGGGTGGGGAAAGAGAGGGAAAATGGGAGAGAATTTGGAAAGGAAAGAGTTTCCTAAGTGGGCACCAGTAAAGTGATTGGCCCAGCAATGATGTGGTATTTGATGAAAAGGAGGATAATCCTGGAGACTTGGACTAAAGTTTTTTGTGGGGGAAGGACGTGGCTGGCTGGTGAGAGAAACAGATTTTAACTCATGCCCTTGTTTGTATAGTAATTTGTGTAGTATTGCTATCCTCCAAAACTGATTGATTATGCAGGATGTCTCAAAAATCTTAGCGCAGTTTTAAGCCTTTAAGCCTTAATAGCATAAACTTGTATGAAGACTTTTGGGACACCCCATTGATACTGGAGCAAAGCCCGCTTGCTGTCAGCTCCATCAGGGCCAAGCCGTACCTTTGGTTTCCTCTAACAACTCTTCTGTGAATCTGGCAACTTCTACCACGGCTGGCCAGGGGAAGCCTTTCTCTACTGCAAACACAATGCTATCATAGAGGATGTCAAGTAAGATGTTTTTCCGGGATTCTTTCATTTCTTCAAAACCTTTCCATTTTGTCAGTCTTCTCAGGAGTTCTCGACCTTCCTTCTTCTGAGGGAACAAAAAGCACAGGCAGGTTAGGGCCCTATCCACATTGCAGTGCCATTGTGGTGTGTCCTGTCCATGCTGGCCTTTCATGGGGGACCCTTTTGGTAGTCAGGACCAACCCTAGGTATAATTATACAATTATTCTTGGTCTCCCTTCCTCTCAACTCCTGGGCCCCTCTCCTAGAGTCATAAATTTAAAATGGAGGAGACCTTCAAGATCATCCAATCCAACTCCCCTTCTTGGGCAGATTGGGGAAACTGAGGTTCAGAAATTAAGTGCCCAAGGTCACATAGACCTTACCAAGCAGCAGAGTTGAGATTTGAATGCAGGTTCTAGGATTCCAAATCTAGGATTCTTCCCTTTCCTCCTGCTGCCTGTCCTCTCTCTTGGTCTCCTCCCTCACACAATGCTTGGTAACCTGATTAGAACCACTATGGTTCCCCTAACCAGGTCATTCTTATATTCTGAAATTGTGTCTCTTTTCTTCCCTATCAAAATTCTCCTTTCCTCAGTGGCCCGTCAGCAGATTTCTATGCAAGAAAGGAGCCCAACAAATTAATTCATACTGAGGTTTTAACAGCAAAAAGTAGTATAGAACTCTTGGGGGGGTATGATTTAATAAGAGGAATGTTTCTCAAATGGTGAAAATTCAGGTGCTAGAACAATTAGGCAACCATGTGCTTCAAATGAGAAAATGTATATAAAGCACTTTGCAAATTGTGAAGAACTATATAAATGTTTGTTGTCACTATCATCATCATCATCATTCAACTAAGGAAATAGCTTCCAAATTTTATATGGCAATGTTCTTCTTTTTAAAAAAATTGTACACTCCCACACTTTTCAGAAAATTAATTTATAGAATTTATGTTCTTAGCTGGTACTTTATTAAAATAAAATTATAATTTTGTCATAAAATATTGCGATTTTTATAATACTCAAACCTCAGATATACAATAAATCACATAACATGCACATATTTTTTTATAAAATATTTTATAATTTACATGTAACTATTGCAATTTAAAAAATTTTGGTGTTGGTTAGAAACTGACAGTATGGTATGCTAGCCAAAATGAATGACACCAACACAAGTAACCAATATTAGGGCATGTTGAATATGCACAAAAAGATTATTTAACTTTGAGCTTACACACTTTATTTGTTTTCTGTTTTTATTTATTTTTAGCATTCATTTAAAAAAATTGAGTTCTAAGTTCATTCCTTTCCTCCCACTCCTTTGCCATCCATTGAGAGGGCAAGAAATATGATATTAATTATATATGTGAAGTCATGCAAAACTTTTCCATATTAGCCATGTTGCCAAAAAATTTAAAAAAATGATAAAGCAAGAAGCATAAAGAAAGGGGGAAAAGTATACTTCAATCTGCTTTCAGAGTTCATGAGATCTCCCACTGGAGGTAGATAGTATTTACCTTGATGGGTCTGTTAAATTGTCTTGGATCATTGTATTTATTAAAGTAGCCAAGTCTTTCACAGTTGAATATCTTAAAAATATTGATGTTACGGTGTACAATGTTCTGGTTCGGTTCACTCCACTTTGCATCAGTTCATATAAGTTTTCCCAGGTTTTTCTGAAAGCATCCTGCTTATATCTTATAGCCCTATTGTATTCCATCACAATCGTATACCAAAACTTGTTCAGTCATTCTGCAATTGATAGGCATCCCCTCAATTTCCAATTGCTTGCCACCGCAAAAAAAGAGCAACTATAAACATTTTTTGTACATATGGGTACTTTTCCTTTTTCTTCGGTTACTTTAGGATATAGACCTTGCAGCTGGGTCAAAGGGTATGTACACTTAACCCTTTGGATATAGTTCTAAATTGTTCTCTAGCATGGGTGAACACAACCCCGCCAATAATTTATTAGTGTGCCTATTTCCCACATCCTCTCCAAGATTTATAATTTTCCTTTTCTGTTATGTTAGCCAATCTGAGAGGTGTGAAGTGGTATCTTAGAATTGGTTTAATTTGCATTTCTCTCATAAATAGTGATTTAGAATATTTTTTCATGTGACTATTTATACCTTCATTTCTTATGAAAATGCCTGTTCATATCCTTTCACCATTTATCAATTGGAGAATGACTCTTACTTTTATAATTTTGATTCAGCTCCCTGTACATTTGAAAAATGAGAACTTTATCAGAGAAATTTGTTATTATCCCCCAGTCCACCCCCAGTTTTCTACTTTCCTTCTAATTTTGGCTGCATTGGGTTGTCTTTTTTTTTTTTTGTGCTAAACCTTTTAAATTTCATGTAATCAAAATAATCCATTAATTTCCTGTGATCCTCTCTATCTCATTTGTTTGTAAATTCTTTCCTTATCCTTAGATCTGACAAGTAAAATTGTACCCATTTTGTGTGTTAAGATGTTGCTCTATGTCTAGTTTCTTCCAATCTACTCTCCAGCTTTCCCAGCAATTTTTTTCAAATAGTGAGTTCTTGCCACCAGAACTTGAATCTTTGAGTTTATTAAACACTAGATTGCTATGCTAATTTACTACTGTGTCATGTACCTAATCCATTGACCTATTGTTCTATTTCTTAGCCAGCATTAGATCATTTTTATGATTACCAACTTATAATAAAGTTTGAAATCTTGTACTGCTAGACCATTTTCCTTCACAATTTTTTCACTGATTCTTTTGATATTCTTGACTTTTTGTTCTTCCAGATGAATTTTGTTATTTTTTTTAGTTCTATAAAATAATTCTTTGATAGTTTGATTGTTATGACACTGAATAAGTAAATTAAGTACAATTTTTTTTATTATTATATTGTCTCGGCCTGCCTATGAGCAATTGATATTTCTCTAATTGTTTATATCTGTTTTTATTTATGCGAAAAGTGCTTTGTAATTGTGTTCATGTAGTCCCTCATTTTTTTCTTGGCAGGTAGACTCCCAAGTATTTTATATTGTCTATAGTTATTTTAAATGGAATTTCTCTTTCTATCTCTTCCTGCTGGGTTTTGTTGGTAATATATAGAAATACTAATATTTATGTTATAAATGTCTTATATGGGTTTATTTGATTTCCTGGCAACGAAGTAGTACAGAGGATAGAGTACCAGCCTTGGAGGCAGGAGGACCTGAGTTCAAATCTGGCCTTAGAGACTCAGTAACTATGTGATCCTAGGCAAGTCACTTAACCCTGTTGGCCTTAATTCATCATCTATAAAGTAATCCGGAGAAGGAAATGGCAAACCACTCCAGTGTCTTTACCAAGAAAATTACAAATGGGGTCATGAAGAGTTGGACACAAATGAAATGACAACAACAACGTTATATATCCTACAATTTTGATAAAGTTGCAAATTGTTTTCAACTAGTTTAGTTGATTCTCTTGTGTTCTCTAATCCATCATATCATCTGCAAAGTGATAATTTTGTTTCCTCTTTGCCAATTTTTATTACTTTAATTTCTTTTCTTGTCTTATTGATATAGCCAACATGTCTAATGTAATATTGAATAATTGTAGTGATAATGGAAATTCTTGCTTCACTCCTGGTCTTATTGGAAAAGCTCCTAGCTTATTCTTGCTCTTGGTTTTAAATAAGTACTACTTATTTTAAGAAAGACTCCATTGCTTCCTGCGTTTTCTGGTGTTTTTAGTAGGACTGGGTGTTGTATTTAAAAAAAAAAAAAGCTTTTTCTGCATCTATTGATATAATCATGTCATTATGGTTGTTTTTATTATTGATATGGTAAATTCTGCTTATAATTTTCCTAAGGTTGAATGAACCAGTCCTTTATTCTTGGTTTTGTTGCTGTTACTTGTCTTTCATTTTCCAAGAGGACCAATGACATCACAGGGTGATGTGTTTACTCTTGGGTGAATTGGATTTAAGTGAAGCAGAGTTGCACAGTTGTCAGTCTCTCACTCTTTTCCAGAGTCGTTGAAATCCAGTGACAAGTCAAAAGTTAGGACAACTGGTAATGGCCCAGGGTGCAGTGTTTTGAATGTTTGACCAAGCTCTAAGTGCTCTACAGCTCTTGCGTCAGCTGCCTTGGCTGTGGGAACTAATTGTTCCCATCCACCCATTCCACTGGGGAAAGTCTATAAAGGGAAGACATCCTACTAACTCATGAATGGGTTTGAGGCCTGTTGGTTCCCCTCAACCTGGTTTAACCTGTCTGCCTCTATGGTTTTATTTGATGTGGCTGCTGCACACGCTACAGCTTCTTGGAACCACAGGTGAGAGTTGAGTGGCAGAATGAGCAAAAATGGATGTGCAGCTGTAAAAAGGGCTCAGCAAGCCCTCACACCAGAGGGGCTAGTCCTCCTCAAACACCAATACACCCCATTCTTGGTATAAATCTCACCTGGTCATGGTATAGGACCTTTACGATATTTTGCTATAATCTCCTTGCTAGTTAGTATTTAAAACAATTTTGTTTTTCATCAATATTCTTTAGGAAAACTGATCTATAGTTTTCTATCTGTTTTTGCTTTCACTGGTTTAGATATAAAAACCATGTTTGCGTCACAAAAGGACCCCTGCTTTTCCTGTTTTTTTTTTCAAGTACTTTACATAATATTGAGATTAATTGTTCTTTAAATGTTCAGTAGAATTCACTTGCAAATCCATCTGGTCCTGGGTTTTTTTTTTTCTTAAAGAGCTCATTTATGGTTTGTTCGATTTCATTTTCTAAGATAGAATTACTTAAGTATTCTATTTATTCTTCTATTAAAATATTTTGGGGGGTTGTTATAAGGGTGGGGCAGATTGGGGAAAGGGGTAATCAAAATGTACAATATCTTGGGGTGGTGAGGGGAGAAATGGGGAGAAAATTTGGAACTCAAAATCTTGTGGAAGTGAATGTTGAAAACTAAAAATAAATCAATAAAACTAATGGTTTGGGATGATAAAAAAGAATATTTTTACAAATATTTTATATTTTTCATATTTTTATAAATATTCATCCATTTCACTTAGATTGCCAATTTTACTACTATACAGT
Source organism: Gymnobelideus leadbeateri (assembly GCA_011680675.1). Lineage (NCBI taxonomy): Eukaryota > Metazoa > Chordata > Mammalia > Diprotodontia > Petauridae > Gymnobelideus > Gymnobelideus leadbeateri. The sequence goes on from WOXC01003360.1 coordinate 15,327, forward strand.
TGGGCAAAATAACTCCCTATAATTACTTTAGTTTCTTCATTGGTGGTGCACTCACCCTTTTCATTTTGATACTGGTAATTTGATTTTCTTCATTCTTTTTTTTTCTAAATAAAATTAACCAGTGATTGTCTGTTTTATTGGTTTTTTTCCCCACAAAACCAGCTCCTAGCTTTTTTTTTTAATTAGTTCAAAAATTTTTTTTTTACTTTTAGTTTTATTAATCTCTCCTTTGTATTCAGGATTTCCATTTCAGCATTTGAGGAATTTTTATTTTTATTTTTTCACAGCAAGTATCTCTGAGAAAGGCCTCATTCCTCAAGTATATGGAGAACTTAGTCAAACATATAAGAATATAAGTCATTCCCTAATTGATAAATGCTCAAAGGGTATGAACAGGTAATTTTCAGAAGAAATCAAAGCTATCATACAAATCATATGAAAAATGTTCTAAATCACTATTGATTAGAGAAATGCAAATTAAAACAACTCTGAGGTACCACTTCACATCTATTAGGTTAGCTAATATGACAGAAGAGGAAAATAATACATGTTGGAGGGGACATGGAAAAATTGGGACACTAATGAAGTGGAGTTGTGAACTGATCCAACCATTTTGGAGAACAATTTGGAACTATGCCCAAAGAGCTGTTAAACTGGGCATACTCTTTGACCCAGCAATACCACTGCTAAGTCTGTAATCCCAAAGAGATTTTAAAAAAGAGGGGCAGTGGTAGAGGACCTGTTTGTACAAACATATTTATAGTAGCTCTTTTTGTGGTGGCAAACAATTGGAAATTGAGGGGATGCCCATTATTTGGGGCATAGTTGAAAAAATTGTGATATATGTGGCATATGATTGTAATGGAATGTTCCATAAGAAATGACGAGCAGGCAGATTTCAGAAAAACCTGAAAGATTTGAATGAACTGATGCTGAGTGAAGTGAGCAGAACCAGTAGAACATTGTACACAGTACACTGTGTGATGACCAACTTTGATAGATTTAACTCTTCTCAGCAATGCAATGACCTAAGACAATTTCAAAAGACTTATGATGGAAAATGCTGTCCATATCCAAAGAAAGAACTATGGAGTCTGAATGTAAATAGAAGCATACTATTTCCTCTTTTTCGTTGCTTTTTTTTCTCATGATTTCCCCCTTTGTTCTTATTCTTCTTTCAGAACATGACTAATGTGGAAATATGTTGAATATAATTTTTGCATATATAGCCTATATCAGATTGTATGCTGTTTGGGGGAGAAGGAAGGGGAGGGAGGAAGGAAAAATTTATAACTCAAAATCTTATAAAAGTGAATATTGAAAACTAAAAATTAATTAAATAAATTAATAAAAAAAAAAAGAAATGATGAACAGGTAGATATCAGGTGAAACCTGGAAAAACTTATATGAACTGATGCAAAATGAATTGAGCAGAACCAGAAGAACATTGTACACAGTAACAAAATACTGTATGATGATTAACTATGAATGACTTAGCTATTCTCAGCAATACAGTGACTCAAGACATTCTAAGGGACTCGTGATGAAAAATGCTATCCACTTCCAGAGAAAGAACTAATGGAGTCTGAATTCAGAACAAAGCATTCTATTTTCTTGACTTCTATATTTTTTGTGTGTCTTTTTTTTTCTTTGGGTCTGTGTCTTCTTTTACAACATGACTGATATGGTAATGTGCTTTCTATGATTGAGCACATCTAACATATATCAAATTATTTTCTGTCTCAGGAAGAGAGGTGAGATGAATGAGGGGGACAGAAAATTGGGAACTCAATTAAAAAATGGATGTTAAAAATTATCTTATATGTGACAGGGGGAAAATAAAATATTATTTTAAGAAATAAAATGCTTATATTACCCCCAAAAAGAGGTCCCTGGATGGTAACATCCCTTTCTTCCCTCATCCCCACACTGAGATTTCTGGGTTTTTTTAATTGCTAATTTTATCTAATCTCTTATACAAAAACCTACAGGTCTCCTTTGCTGAGGAATTGTCTTTTGAATGACACACAACACAGTAGAACATTTAGCAAGATTTGGGGGCATGAAGAGGAAATGGATTTGCATACACCTTCCTGACGCAGGACACCTTGGTTTTTTTCCAGGCATGTCACCCTGTTTTTCCCCAGGTCTGGAGCCTTCCTGGTTTAGGCTTTGCTCCTTTAAGTAAGGTCTCTATCCAATTCTGTGTTCTAGTCTAGTGCTTATCAAACTGTAAACTGCAGGGCTCAAGATGACCTTTATGAGGGCTACTCCCCAGAGAATGTGGGTTAGGTGGCACCTTTAATGTGTGTCTGCTACTTCAAGAAAAAATGCCACAACCACCTCCAAAGTTTGAAAAGTAACTGACCTAGTACCTGGACAGGGCTCACAGGGTTAAAATAAGTATCAATATTTATAAGCAGGATCCTAGGAAGTATGGATTATCCAAGGTTCCACATTTAAAATGTCAGAATGGTATGAATTGTTTCTAAAGCTTCACACCCACACTTTAAAACCAATCAGATCTAGATATATAGAACTTTTTGGTTTTGGGTTGTTTTTTTTTTTTAAATTACTTTATGTCTTCACCTCAAGTTGGAAGATTTCCTTCACTCCTTGGGCTGTAAAATCCGCCATGGTCCCAGCATCTGGTTGCTAAGAAACGCTACCAGGAATAATGTAAAGTTCCTAGAATCCTTCCAGGGCACAGGTCAGCTTTATTGGGTCACTTAACATGGCTGTATGATGGTGACTATGCCAGAGTGTTTGCTCTCGGCTTCTCTTCTTTATGCTTCAGAGACTAGGGGGGTGGGGGAAAGAGAAGCTTAGGACTTGTACAGATCTCCCTCTACTCACTAACACCTTTTTGTCCTTAGCCTTCATTCCTGTACCCCTTTCTTTAATCCTCATCTTTCTCAGCCTCTTTGAAACAGTTTATCACTCTCCCCTGGATAGTCTCTCCATTCTGAGTTTCCAGGTTACTGTTTTCTCTTTGTTCTTCTCCTACCTGTCTGATTGCACATTCTTTGTAGACTTGTTGAATTTTTATGTATGTTACTCTCACTAAATGTAAATGCCCCTTAAGGCATTGTCTTGGGCTTTTTTCTTCTCTCTATTTGATCTCAATGATTTCATCAGTTCCCATTGGTTCAATGATGTCTATGCAGATGGCTTTCAGATCTATATAGCTAGTCTTTGTCCGTCTCATGGGCTCCAGACCCAAATTACTAAGTGCCTACTGGACATTTTGAATGGGATGTTCTGTCCATATCTCAAACTCAATATATATAATAGGACCATCTTTTCTACCAAACCTTCTTCTTGTCCATGGTCAGCACCATTTTTCTAATTACCTAGATTCATAACCTCAGTGTAATAATTAGTGTCTACTCAGTCTCACTTATCCCACACATCTGGTTCATTAAGAAATCTTATTGTCTCTATATTCAAAATATCTTTCCTATATACTCCCAACTGTCCACTCACACCAGCCACACAATTCAGGACCTTGTTGCCTTTTATCTGGACTATTTCAATAGCCTTCTAATGGGTCTCTTTGCCTCCAGCCTCTCCTCATTCCATTCCATTCTCCATTCAGCTATCAAGATGATTTTTCTAAAGAATAGGTCTGATTATGTCATCCTCCATCCAGCAAATTCCAGTGCTTCCTTATTACTTCCAGGATCAAATATAAAATCTCTTTGGCATTTACAGCTGTTCACAATGAGCCTCCTCCTAACCTTCTAGTTCCAAACTTCTTAAATATTATACCCCTCTATGTATTCTACAATTCAACTACATTGACCCTACTTCTCTTCCTCAAATATGGTGGTGTCATCAACAGAAATATAGAATTTTCATGGAGATATAGGTTTAGGGGAAAGATCATAAATTCTGTTTTGGACATGGTAAGTTTAAGATGCCTACATTATCTTTCTTGATCTTCATAATTACTGTGAGAGGTAGACATTATTGTTATACATGTTACATACAAAGTAAGTACAAATATAAGGTGGTTGGATCCTTGGGAGCTGGCATGAACTCACCCGTGGTACATACCCTGAAACTTTATCCCAAGATGGCAGAGGAGGAGGTGAACCCTAAAGATGCCCCACACATGGAACAGATATTTACGCCTCCCCCCCCCCAAGCTCTGACTCTTAGGAACAAAGGCCAATCTGCCCAGCCCCATCCAGGAATGTTGGTATCCTGAGGCCCAGGGTCTCTAGTGGCATTGAGTTCCCTTCAGAGCAGACCCCTGCTACCACGAGATCAAGTGATTCCTCTTCAGAGCATGCCCTCTGCTGCACTGTAAAACTTCCACCACCCATCTAATCATTCCCTACTCTTACTAAACTTCATAACTTTTCCAGAGAAAGTGGAGCAAAAATAGTGATTAGGAATCTCCAGTGGAATAATGGAAGCCATGAGACCTGGCTTCTGGCTTTATCTTTACTACTAGCCATATGTGTGACCTTGGGTTTGATTTTTAAAACACCTTTATTGTGTAATGAAGTTGACTTGAAATTAATGCACTAGACATAACAAACATTTATTGACATTGCTTGCTACCTGAAAATTTAGAAGGGGCTTTATGGGGCATGATTTAGATGACTTCCTATTTCTTTAAAAGACTTCCTGGATGGGGAGCTACGGCTACGTGGAGCAATGAATAGAGCACCAGCCCTGGAGTCAGGAGGACCTGAGTTCAAATCTGGCCTCAGACACTTAACACTTATTAGCTGTGTGACCTTGGGCAAGTCACTTAACCCCAATTGCCCTGCCCTCCCCCCTCCAAAATAAAAAAGCAAAAAAAAATTATTTTTAATAAATAAAACACTTCCTGGAAAGTTTGAATTAAGAAATGCAAAAATATAGAAGTGGGAAATTCAAATTTCCTTTCCTGTGTAACACTATTTAGGTTTAAGCTCAATGTAAATATATATATATATATATATATATATATATATATATATATAAAATATGCTATAACACACAACATTATATACCTAGAACATATCTAATATTATAATGTATATTTTAAATATATAATACACTCAACATGGCACTTTTATTGGGCATCTTCATGAATTGTTATCTTCTGATGAATGTCTCAGAACATTAACTGGTTTGATCCTAAGGCCACAGAGGGAGTCCATAGGGAGGAGAAGGAGTGAAGTCTCTTGAAATCTCTGCATCATAGGATCTCCCTGAGTTCGTGCTGTACTGGCACAGTCTTTTAGACCCTAGGCACCTGCCAGACTCAAGTAAGAAATTAAAGGAGGACTTTAGTACTATGAAGGGCCTGCTCCTTTTGGAGTGCCTAGAGAAAAGGGCTAGTGGTGATTGTTGTGAGCAGATGTCAGCTTGATAGTGAGAGTCTCATATGAACTCATATGAAGCCAGTGAATTTCCTTCTAAGAGATAAAAAAACACACACACAACAAAAACTGGGAATTAATCTTGTATTTTGGGAGGGAGGGGGCTAGAGAGCAACCCTTACTCACAGAATCAAAGGGTTTTTAACCAAAACCTGGAGATGGCCCCAACCATCTTCCTGCTTAAGCCCTTGACTTTAGGGCATGTTGCCAGCTGCACTAGCCATTTCCAGGATTGGAAGAAAGATAAGGACAAACTCCTATATAAGGTACACTAGGCAAACCTACTTAAAATAAATGGAATGAATAAAAAAACATTCTCAGTGATCAGGGCTCTCGTTGTAATGAAATGAGTATTTATTAAGGATTTAGCATGTGTTGGGTGTCAGCCAGCACTTCAGGCGAGGAGGTTCCATTCAGGATGGAACACAGGACCTTAGTCACCCTGAGGAAGGATTCACCAAAGTATTGAATAACAGACCTTGCCCCTTGTCAGGATACACAGGAGCAGACTCTCTAGCAGGAGGGAGATTGACTCTGCTTCCATTTAACCTATTCAAAAGACCATAAGAATGAGAGCTAGAAGGCACCTGGGAGGTTAAACCCCTTAATTTTTACAGATGAACTGATGTCTAGAGAGCAGAGGTGATCTATTCACCTTTGAACTCAAGGCATCTGAATTTGCACCTGAATACTATGATTCCCAAGAGAATATTCCTGTCCATCACATCGCATGTGATAATTCCAAAGACCTAACACCTATTGGCATTTCTTAGGTCCCTGAGGCTCACCAGCAGCTTGCTGGCTCTGTTCTGGCTCTGTTCTTGCTGGCTAGACATTCTCCCTTTCTTCTTCCCAATCCTCACTCTTACCATTTCCTGGAAACTTCTTAAAGCCATGTACATTTCTAATGGATTCCAGCAGGGTCCCTCTTCTTAGTCAATATCTTTCATGTCCCTGTCCTGACTTCAGGTCCTAAGGGGAAACCTGCTCCCTCCCTAAGAATATCTACAATCCTGGGCTACCTTAGGAGCTGATCTGGTGTGAAAATATTTGGGACTCAGCTATCCCACTCAGACATGGAGGAGTGTAGAGAACTTGGTGGAGCTGGATGTGCTAAGTTCAAATGAGGACTGTTCTGAAGGATAATGACCAACCACCTTCCTCTTTCCCCTCTTGTGGTCCCAACATTGAGTTTCAGGTGACCATTTTTCTTCCTTCATTCCTTCGCTCTCCTGTCCCCTTAATATTTTGTTTTAGGCTTTGAACATCAGCTTATGTTGAAGCTTTGGTATATCTTTGGGCTCAGTAATGTGAGTATTCCCTCCAAGGACTTAGATTTCAACCTATCCGTACCCATCTGTCCTGTGTGACTTGTCTTTACTTGTCTTCTTGGAAATCCTCCAAAGTGATAGAAGCCTTCCTCGGGCCCTACTGAGTTAAAGTACACTGAACAAAGGCCTATTGTTTCATGTATCATTAGTCTGATTCCTTTGTGATATGGCTTCTCCAGCCCCATAATTGCTGTTTAAGACTGGGTCACCGCACTTCAGATTCTGAGTTTGTTCCTAGGCATCTGGCAGGGAGAGCTTAAAGATCAGAGAGAGGAATAATTAATCAAGCTAGGGTCAGGCAAAAGTGGGAGACAATAGAATGAAGACCATGTGTGGACCTCAGAAAAAAACCTTACAAAAAGAAGAAAACCATCCTTTACTCCAAGACATGAGGGAAAGATAGAGAAAAAATGTTGAAGCAAGGGCTTGGTGATAAATTTGTGAATAATTCTAGCTAGCATTTCTATTACACTTTAAATGTAGCAAAGCACTTTACAAATTTCATCTCATTTGATTTTCACAAAGACCCTGAGAGGTAGGAGCTATTTTACAGTTGAGGAAACTGAGGCCGTTTAAGTTACTTGCCCAGGGTAACAAAAATGGTAAGTGTCTAAGGTCAGATTTGAGCTCAGGTCTTCCTAGTTCTGGGTCCAATGCTTTAGGAAGCTCTCTAAGACTATAAATTTCAGGGAAGATACTGACCTGCATTGGTTGAGGAAGCTCCTTCCTGGGAGCCTCCTGTCTCAATGGAATCACAGGTCCAGTATGTATTCCTGTGATAATCTTTTTTGTTTGTATGTTGAGTTAATAGTTTTCACTGAAACATAACCACTTATAATCTCATAAATTTTCTGGTCAAAAGTGAAATAGGTTTTTTGGGTGGTTTTTTTTCCCCTCCTTTTTTCCAAATTTCTAGGGGGCAAAGTAAAGAGAGCCTGGAGTTGGAAAGACTCATCTGTATGAGTTCAAATTTGACCCCAGGCACTACTAGCTGTGTAGCCCTGGGCAAGGGCTACATTCATTCAACCTGTTTGCTTCCATTTCCTCATCTGTGAAATGGGAATAATGTGAAGATTAAATGAGCTATTTATAAAGTGCTTTGCAAATATTAAAGTGTTATATTTGTTATTATTCAGTCATGTCCAACTCTTTGTGATAATATTTGGGGTTTTCTTGGCAAAGATACTGAAACAGTTTGCCATTTTCTTCTCCAGCTAATTTTACAGATGAGGAAACTGAGGCAAATAGGGTTAAGTGACTTGCCATAGAGTCACATGGCTAGTCAATGTTTGAGGCTGGATTTGACCTCGGGTCTTCTGACTCCAGGCCCAGCACTCAATCCTCCAGTCACCTGGCTGCTAGAAGTTCATGCTTAAGTCATGTCATTGGTTCACTTTGAAAATGAAGGATGAGGAACAACAATAAATGCTAGTTATTACTGATCCCTTCCTATTCCAAGACTATAGTAGCACCTGTCAAGGTCATTCTGACAATATTTGTTAGTCTGTATTATTATTATTACCACCAAATAACTTCATTTAGAGAACATTTGCTATTAAATATTGGGTCATGAGCAGGAATACGTGACCAACTCTTGGGATTAGCCCCATGAACCTAGAGCAGGGAATTAGGGAGCTCTTGGGGGATGTCCTTGGTCTTGATGATTAAATAGTAAGAGATAGTCAGTGCAGTCAACACAGCATTAGCCTTAGAATCAAGTAGACTCATTTTTGTGAGTTCAAACCTGACCTCAAACACTAGCTGTGTGACCCTGAGCAAGTCACTTAATCCTGTTTGCCTCAGTTTCCTCATCTGTAAAAATGACTGGAGAAGAAAATGGCAAGCTACTCCAATATCTTTGCAGAAAAAACCCCAAATGGGGTCATGAAGAGCTGGACACAATTGAAAAATAACTCAACAAATAAAATCATGGTATTAATCAGACAGAGATACAAGAGGTAAAATGAAAACATTTTGAAAACTCTTTTAAATTCTTGTTTTGATAAGCAAAGAGTTTAGAAAGCAGGTGGGAGGATGGTACTCCACACTCTGAAAAGGAGAACAGGGATTAGGTGGGAGCCACTGAATGGGGAAAGAGCAGAAAGGAGAGGACACTGACAGTAAAGACACTTTTAGTGGACTTCACAATTCTGCCTGGGTCTTATTTATAGATAAATGGAAGTTGCTAGGGAAATATGGTAGGGAACTTAGGTGACTGGCAAATGATATGGGACATATTAGGATGATAAAGAAGTTGAAATTAGAAGGACTCCAGTGACATTCCTCTAACACCTGGGAGGAGCCAGTGATGAATTCTCAACAACATGTGGGCATCCCTACCTAGAATTATGGAATCTCAGGGATGGAATACAGAACTACAAAATAGACTATATAATCTCAGCTAGTCCAACCTTTACTTGAGCAAGAACTCACATGACAATCTCTCTGAGGAGGGAATTTTAAATATATGATGGAAAGTCCCTCTTAAAGGAAGATGATAAATTCACTTTTGTCTAGAACTTACCTGTCAGCAAGGGGCCTCCTAAAAGTATCATAAGGGAATTTCTTCTAGGAATCATAGGTCTAGTGTTGGAAGTGACCTCAGAGTTCTGCTACTCTAACCTCCTCACTTTTCAGATGAGGAAACTGAGGTCCAGGAAGGTCAAGTATATTGCCCAAAGTCTTAAAGGTCAAAGCTAATAATTGAACCTAGGTTTTCTGACTACAAATTGAGTTCTTTCCTATTAGGTAGGGATATTATTGAATATTTACACCCATAGTAGAGTGTGGCATAATGGATAGATTGCTAGAGTCATTTTCCTTCCCCTGATGCAATGATTAGACTTGGAGTCCGGAAGATCCGAGTTCAAGTTCTGTCTTAAATACTTACTTAGATAGGTGACCTTGGGCAAGACGTTTAACCTCTTGAAGACTCAGTTTCCTCATATGTAAAATGAGTATAATTATAGCACCTACCTCACAGGGATAACATAAAAATCTAGAACTAGAAGTCATCTAGTTCAACTCCCAAACTTTCCAGGGAGATCAGCCTAGAGGGGGCTTAAATGATTTGCCCAAAGTCACACATGTCAATAAGTTACAGATCCAGGATTTGAACACAGGTCCTTGACTTGAAGTGTAGTGTCCTTTCCATTGTACCATGTAGTATATAAGGGACTCTGCAAACTTTGGAATGATAAATAAATATGAACTATTAATATCATAGCAAGCATGACAAAGACTATTTGTTCACTCTGATACAGCATATTCTGATAATGGACATCCCTTAATGCATTGTAATGCTGAGAAATACATCAACCAACAAGCATTTATTACTTGGTTATTATAGGCCAGGAGTTGCACTAAATGCAGGAGGCACAAAGAATGGCCAAAATGACCCCTGCCTCAAGGAATTTCCATTCTAATGGAAGAGACACCATGTAAATGACTAGATATCTTCATTCAATAAACATTTATTAAATGTCTACTAGATACCAGGCACTGTGCTAAGTGCCAGGGATACAAAAAGAGGCAAAAGACAGTCTCTGCCCTCAAGGAACTTACACTAATGGTGGAGACAACATGTGAACAAAAATATACAAAGCAAGCTATGTATAGGATGCATAGAAAATAGTTAAGAGAGGGAAAGCATTGGAATTAAGAAGAGTTAGGAAAAGCTTCCTATAGAAGGTGGGATTTTAGTTGGAATTTAAAGGAAGCCAGGGGAGTCAGCAGTCAGAGCAGACAAAGGGCATTCTAGAGAAAATGCCCATAGCTTAGAGGTGGAGCATCTTATTATTAGAATAGCTAGGAGGTCAGTGTTTCAGAATGGAAGAGTATGTATCAAGAAGTAAGGTGTAAGAAGACTGGAAAGGAAGAAGGGGCTTTGAATACAAAAGGATAGATGGATGGTAATCTCAAAGAAGAAAGCACTAGCAACTGGGGAGATCTGGCAAAGGCCTCCTACAGACGGAAAGATTTGAACTGAATCTTGAAGGAAGCCAGGGAAACTAAAAGGTGGAGGTCAGGAGGGGGGCATTCCAGGCATGGGGTCCAACAAACGCAAAGGTCCAGTGGTAGAAAATGGAGTGTTGTGTTTGTGGAACAACCAGGAAGGCAGTGTAGCTGGATTATAAATCACATAAAAGGGAGTCTAGTGTAAGAAGACTATAAGGTAGGAAGGGGCCAAGTCATCAAGAGCATTAAATGTCAAACAGAGTTTAAATCTGATTCTAAAAGTAAGAGGAAGTCATTGGTGCCCACTGAGTGTAGGATGGGGAGGAAGTGGCATGGTCAGAAAATCAGTCTTAGCAGTGGATAGATTGGAGGGGGAAATGACTTGAGGCAAGGAGGTAAGTCAGAAGACATTGCAATCATGGAAGCAAGAGATGATGAGGGCCTGAGCTTGGGTGAGGGCTGTGTGAGTGGAGAGAAAGTGATGTATGGAAAAGTTGTTTTGAAGGTAGAGATGAAAAAGTTGTTAGTGGATTGAATGTGTGAGTGAGTGAAAGAGAGGAGTTGAGAATAACGCTGAGGTTGTGGGCCAGGGTGCCTGGGAAGATGGTGATACCCTTGACAATCATTTGTTGAGTTTAGAAGAGGAGAGGGTCTAGGGGTAAAGATAACGAATTCAATTTTTCATGTGCTGAATTTGAGATGCTTGTAGGATATCTAGTTCAGGGTTTTCAAAAGGCAGTTGTTGATGTGTCACTGGACCCTAAGAGAAAGACTAGAGGTAGGATATATAGATCTGGGAATCATTTGAATAAAAATAATTGAACCCATGGAAGCCAATGAAATTATCAAATTATGGGCAGTGATTCTTAATCTTTTGTTGCATCTTGGCCCCTTCTTACAGTCTGGTGAAGCCTATGGATTCCTTCTCAGAATAATGCTTTTTAATTCATAATTGAAGGAAATGTTAAATTTTATTTAGAGGTTAGTGAAAATAAAATGCATTTGATTTTCCTATCAAAGTTTATGGAACACTAGAAATCTATTCATGGTTTCTATGGGAGCTCTGTGGACCCCAAGCTAAGAAACATTGTTTTAGAACAAAAAGAGAAGAGGGCCCAGGACAGAGCCTTGGGGACATTCCTATTTAGTGGGCATGATATCAGTGAAGAACTAAATAAGAAGATTGAGAGGGAGTGAGTA
>WOXC01003361.1:0-118697 GCA_011680675.1 Gymnobelideus leadbeateri
TCAGTTTATATAAATCTCCTCAGGTTGTTATGAAGTCTGCCTGCTCCTCATTTCTTATAGTACAATAGTATCCCTTTACATTCATATACCACAACTTGTTTAGCCATTCCCCAGTTGATGGGCATCCCCTTGATTTCCAGTTGTTTGCCACCACAAAAAGAGCTGCTATAATTATTTTTGTACATATGGAAGACTGCATATTTTAAAACACTGAAAAAGAGAGTAATGAAACATTGATTTAGTATGAATTAAATTAATTTTTAGAGAAACGAGACCCAAGTAGTTTTTAACTGGCCAAAGTTAGGTGTGCTGAGTTAGCTACTAGTATCAATAAAAGTACATGTATGATCAATACTGTTTAAAAAGTGAGACCGTATTAAAATTATTACTTGTCGCAGGTAATTTCCACACCACTTTATATGACCATTATTGATGTGGTCAAAAATATGAACTTTTCAAAAGAAAAATTATAAACACTCATTTGAAACAATGCTCTAATTTTTTATAATGTATATTATATACATATTCATAGAGATATAAAAAACATTTGTATACATATCTATATGTATATAACATGTGAAAGTAATTAGATAAAGTTTAAAAGTAAAAGGTCCTCTGCATAAACCAGAAGTTACCTCATAATAAGAATATATTAATTCTATCTACATTTTTTAGTGTAAAAAATCAATTTAACCTGTGTGTATTATTGGTCTTTTGACAATTGTCATAATGTTTATTTAGGCTACAGGAATTTATGAACACTAGATTCATTATTGGTATGAAATTCAAATATAAACATATTAATGTGTAAATTAAAAGCATATTAACATATTAATGTGTAAATTAAATAGGTTCACAAATATTTTTAATATCTAACTTATAAATGCCCTTCCAGTATAAGAGTGTTTTATTAAATACATCTGCAAACAGTACTTTGCTTTTTAGTGGTAAAGAGTTCAAACTGTTCTTTCTACTACTGCTTTTACTTTTCTTTTTTTTATTTGCCAAACTGCTTTCTTATAGCTGAAGTTATTCTTTGTGTTTCTTCTTCAAAGATAGACATACACTTCTTTTTTAGCAGTGAATAACATATTTATAAAACAAAACTGAAACAAGCAAAAAAAAAAATAAACACTTTTGGAATAAAAGTCAGAAGACTTTGGTTTGGGCCTGCTTTGCCAATGTCTTTCCCCACTACTTCACTTCTCTAGCTGTTAAGTAATGATGGTACTCAAAAAATATTTAGAATTTGTGGTATTATATTAGAGTATTAACAACATGTCTTTGTTTTTTGTCCATCACACAAATATTTGTATTTATTATAACTAAATAGCCCAACACTCATGTATTAAATATTCAGTAATTTATTTAGGATATTAATCATATTTCTGTAGCTTCCCCATCTGCACTTTTACATTAAAAAATTTTCTATGGGCGGCTAGGTGGTGCAGTGAATAGAGCAGTGGCCCTGAAGTCAGGAGGACCTGAGTTCAAATTCGGCCTGAGACATTTAACACAAAAACTGGTGGAGTGACCTTGGGCAAGTCACTTAACCCCAATTGCTCACCAAAAAGCAAAGAAAAAATTTTTTTTTCTATATTATTAGTGGAAAGCACTGTTTTCCATCTCATCATTTCCATTGCTTCTGATTTGTCCTTTTGTTTATTAGTTTCTAACAAGCAATGAAATGTCTACTTTAGCATCTTTAATTGACCATTATGAGTCATAATTGTAAAATACAAGGATTGTAACTTTTTACTTATTTCATAGTAAAACATATCCATTTGACCATAATGTTGTATCATTAGAAATTTTATGAATGCATTTTCTATATTAACATTTATATGTGGTTTATTAAAATGTATTAAAATAGTAAGCTATTTTCCAGTATTTTGTTTTGGTATAAATGCATTACTTTTTGAATTTTAAGACCTTTTCAAATAGCCTTTTATTGATTCTATCAAAAGATCTTTTAAGAAGGCATTGCAGGAAGAAGGCACAGTTTGCGGGGGAAAGATGGGGAAAAGAACCAGCTAAAATAAGTGTTTTTTCCAATAACTGCTTAAGCGTAAACTTTTAAGTAGCTACTATAAATTTTATTGACTTCGTTATTTTCTGCTTACTCTTTATTCATGCCAAATGTATTGCCTTTTTACTGTGTATTGTCCTTTGATGATATCTTTTAAAACTTATTTTAAGTCTTCAAGCTCATGTTTCATTATTACCTTCTTGTCACTTTCACTTTTTACTGTCTGATTTGTCCTTCATTGGCTTGGCTTTCCAATACTGTACTTCGTGCTTTTGAAGGCTTCAGAAACTTGAGGAAAGAAATCAAGAAGAAACAAGGTTAGAATATTTCCCAGGTTTTAAAAATTAAAATGCTATTTCAGTATTTAGTTGCAACTCACACACACAAAATCTACTATTAGATTGATTGATTTAAATCAAATTATCAGGAATGCTAATAAACCTAATGATTAAAAAAATTTTCCTTAAAAGTAAAAAACAAAACAAAATGAAACAACTAAGTCACTTGAATGAGGCAACCTCATATATTAACCTAGACTGCTGTAAGTGGGGTGACATAGCTTTAATGTAGAGTCCTGGAAACAATCCAACAATGAGCTACTTTATTCTACCACTTAAAAAAGAAAATATCCAATATCTTTAAGAAACTGGAAATTAATAAAGTAGATGAGAAATTTATCTTTACTGTGGGACATGATAAACCATCAATTGCATTTTTTTCTCTGCCACAGTACTACTATGGAAACTTTGGTTCAAGTCCCATCTGTGATGTGACTGTATGACAAGGGAAATTCATTTAACTTCTTTGAGCCTCAATTTCCTCGACTGTAAAGTGAAAATGTTGGACTAGATGGCTTTTGAGGTCTCTTCTGGCTCTAGATCTATCCATGATCAAGAAAATGCCATTAAAGTAGTTTTTTTTAAAAAGGAAAAACTGAAGCTTGTAAATGGGAGGGAACTTTTAAAGGGTGGTTCTTAAAATTTAATTTAAAATATAATTTTGTTTTATAACTTGTTTTCATTTCATGTTGAAATCATACTTCTAATATAATTGCAGTTTTAGGAAGTAATGCTAAGTTACCTATGCTTTGCATAAACTAATACTGTATATTAATTAACAAGATTCATAAACTGTCTTCCCAGTGGCTTTTCAGTATAGTAAATACTTTATTAATTTGGACTTCCTAGCTGCATACTCTATATTCTAGAATGTAAGGAGTACGTTCAAACACAATTTTAATGCTTAAGGTTAATTTTCAATTACAAATTGGCTCATTAACATTTAGTACTCCACATCTCATACACTAGAATAGTGCGGTATAAATTTGGATTTGAAAAGCAAACTGTTAGAAGTGACATGTAAAGGTAAATTAAATGAATTTAATAATTCAGGACTGCTGATTTTTCTGTTATAAAATTTGTCAAGATTGATTTGGAATTTTAATGAAATTTGTTCCACTTGACTAATTTCTATTTGGTGTTAGTTTAAATGAACATGAGTACGTTCTTCAACAGGGGCACAAATGTAGGTCCAAGTTTGCCTTAGGAGACAGAGCAGTTCATAAAATTCATGAAAGGCAATATGGTATAGGAAAACTTGAATTTAAATCCCACATTTGATGCAGACTTTCATTGTGACCCAGGGAAGGTCACTTAATCTCTCAGTGCCCTCAGGCTCTGTAAGATTATTAGTTGCAGAATTTTTCCATTATACTTTGGTAGAGGAAGATTCCCCTCGTATATAGGTAAAAGTTAAAAAAAAAAATCCATGCAGAAAGAACTTTTCCTTACTTCACGAAATCAGATTTAGTGAGTTATACTACAACCAACCTAAGAAAATCAGCTTTCAGAGAATCCTGGAACTAAGAATTAAATGTTCTTGAGAAAAGAGGAACACTAGATCGAATGTTGTAAAAGAATGGGGCAGAAGTTGTGGTGGCTGGTTAGTTGGATGAAAACTTGAAGCTTGTTAGTTAAGATAAATGAAGTAGGTAGGAGTGGGGAAAAGGGAATTAGACTGGATTAGTGAGGACCAGAGGGAAATATTACACTCAAGGAAGTATCAAAGAGATAGAGGATATAAGACCATTGGATTTCTTCTTTTCCCCATTGCTATCTGTTTTATCTCTTCGTTCTAAGCCTCAAGTATAGAGTCACTACCAGTGACATATTGTTAGGTGATGACACTTAACTGGGTATTTAAGTAATTGAGTTTACTTCCTTTTCACAGTTTTCAAGTGGGATTCTATGATGGTGAAAAATCAGCAGTTCCAATACATTGATTAACTAAGAGAAGAGAAGCATTCAGTATATTGCACACATAATTTTTTTTTTTCACTAAAGTCCTCTCCAAGTGGCATCTCTTTTGCTTCAGACCAAACCTTTGTATGATGGTGATATCATAACAATCACTAAATCTGCTCAATTTGTTTATTTCCTCCTCTTTTGTTAGAATATAATTTTCTTGGTATCCCCTTGATTTTTTTCTCCTAATAGAACCATGCTTTCTTCCATGCCAGTTTTGCATGTTTCTATGTGATCATCTCCCATATTTGCATCCTACTTTAAGGTTCCTGATTCTACTTACCATCATCCTGACCCTGAAAGTATGAGATGTGTGAATCCTTGTTATTTATTTAAATAAATGCACAGGTACTCAAAAATGCACAATATACATATTCACTTTGTTTTGAATACAAAATTTCTGTAATAATACAAACTTGCCTTTATACATGTAATAAAATACATAATATACAAAGGTGATTTGTTCATTTGTAAAAAGAAAATATGAAAATGGAACATCTGCATTAAATATTAAACTTGTGTTTTTAGTGTTTCACAAAATCATAATACCACTGGGAATTCTCTGAAGGTAGGGGCCAGCCTGGTTTGAATGGAGCCGGGAAATCCATGAACAAGTGAAGCTTCATTGCATTTTGTTCTCATTCTTCTCTGAAAGGTCATACATATACTGATTGCTTCCCTTAACATCAGAGTATAACAAAGTTTCTATTTTATTTTTATAGGCTACTTTTAACTCTAATGTTGCTTTTCCACTTTGCATTACCACCTTAAATGTATTCCTTTTTTGTTTTCTTTGCCTTTAAAATTGTTGATACTTTAAAATAAAATAAAAAGATTCAGTTCACATGTTATTTTCTACTTAAATTTTTTTTATTGTCTATGGTAAGGGCAACAACATTATAGTTTTTATTTATCAAATACTTCAGGAATTTTATATCTTAAATTTTATATCTTAATAAAATTATATTTTAAACTAAACATTAAAAATAAATCTATATGAGGGAATACTTTAGAAAACATTAAAATATCTAAAAAATATCTATAAAACTCTTGTGCAGCTATTCTGATATATAGTGCTTCACTTATTACAAGGGAATTTTTTATTGGATGCTTCATTGTTAATGTCTTCTTAGAGTATTCTTTTAATTCTTAGGATTTTAGAATGTCTTTTTAGCTTTTTAAATACAGTCTTAGGTCAAGGCTCATTAAAATTTCTGTCCTGGGCAAGTCACTTAACCTTTAGGGAACTCAAGTTTCCTCATCTTTAAAATGAAGGAGTTAGATTTAATGATCTGTGAGGTTACTTTTAGCTGTGATATGATCCTGTCAAACAACCATTTTGTTTAGATAAGTTCTGATAAATTCTACAACTAGTTAATGTACATATGAATTCCCCCTTTCACATCCTAAGCCTATGTCACCCTTTACCTGGAGGAGTCATTATTTATTGCATTACTTGGAGTTTGAAGGAGACTCTGGTCATCTAAAAGACCCATTATTAGTCATTAAAGGTCAGCAGTGGATTAGCCCAAATGAACAGCTATCTGAGTTGACTGTACTTAGATTGGTGCTAGTCATTAGTGATTAAAGAGGAAAACATTCAGTTGGTTGATAAGTTTTGTAGGAAGCCATCTGATTTTTTATATCCATTCAGAGCTCAACCTGTATTTTCAAAATAGTGATATAAAAGATAACTACTTCAGTCATAGCACATAGCCCATTGCTAGGGAGATGGCTAAAGCAAAAAGTTCGAGCATTGTTGCTCTGAGAAAACTGGCCTCTTGTTTAAGTTTGGCCAATGTGGGCACATTCATCATAGCACAGTTGAGTTTGGTTTTTATGGTACACTTTGACTTGAGCTATCAGTGGACACACCAACCCTATCCTTATTTTTAAAATTGTGATAAATTACAATTTTTCTATTACATTTCTAGTACAAAATTTCTATTTTAAATTTGGTTTTAAAAACAGATCCTTGGGGAAGCAGCGGGGGAAAGGGTAGTGCTTATTTAAATGAGCAAATTAGAACAATGAATATTCTTAGCTGTGTCATCACTCTCATGCTTCAGGGCAAAATCTCATCCTCTCTTGTTGAAATATGTTTTCCTGTGAATTAGGACTGAATGACTGGTGTTTTCCATCTTCCTCTGAAGCATAAGACATTGCAGTATATAGCTTAATCATCTGGTCTGTTATGAGACTGTGTTCTTATAAATAGTTGTAGAGTATTATTTTGAAAATAGATGAAGGTGGAAGCAAATTAATAGCATCTTTAATTTAATATTATATCTGTATGTTCTTTTAGTGTTGTTAAAGAGGAAAATACAGACACTGAGCAGGAGAAGAAAGAAGAAAGGGGCATTTCAGAAAGAGAAAATGAAATAGAAGTAGTAAGTATGAAAGAATGAATTTTAATAACTAGATTTTGTTGTTTGTTATTCCTAGCACCTGTTTTTAAACATATTTTGGAAACAAGAGTCTAAGTGGCACACTGGTATAAAGCATTGCTTTAATTATTTTTTCCTTCTATTAGCCTGATATATTGACATATCTTGGATTCTGTCATTAAGGAAGTAGGTTGACTGGTCTGTGAAGTACAATACTGGGGTGGTTTTAGGTACACTTTTGTTTCATTGGAAAAGTAGTCTTATATATCATTATTTAGAATGTTTTAGTCATTTTTGAGATTTATTTATTTATTTTTCTTTTCTTTTTTTTGAAGGGCAGTTGGGGTTAAGTAACTTGCCCAAGGTCACACGGCTAGGTTTTTGTTTTGTGTGTGCGTTAAGTGTCTGAGGCCGGATCCGAACTCAGGTCCTTCTGACTCCAGGGCCGACTCTCTACTCACTGCACCACCTAGCCGCCCCACATTTTGAGATTTTTGAAAAAATGCAGTTTTTTCTTTATATTTTTCATAGAAGTTTCATTTGGCAATAGCTTTTTAAAAATGAGGAAACCGAAATTTTTGCCAGTAGTAATTTTCTGTAACATTTTACCTCATAGGAAGAAACCCAAGAAGCAAGTGAACATGAGGAAGATGAAGAAGATGAAGAAGAGGAGGAAGATAACATTGAAGGTGGTGAAAGCTCTGATGAATCTGATTCTGAGTCAGATGAAAAAGGTACCTGTCCTCCCTATCCTTTAAACCTAAAATGTATTTGGGGGCCTTACATAACTTCTGTTAAACTTCTTGTTAAGCTTCTGTTTTCTCATTTCCACAGAAGCAGATCTTATGAATGCTGACCCATATATTCATATTGTCTATGGGAAAGTGATTCTTCTACTATTGAATATAGTTATTGTTTGATTTTCTTTCACACTTTAAACAGGCAATGTTTCATGTGTCAAACTAATGTGGCGCTTTATATATTCAATGCCATTAGTTTCTGGTTTACCCTGGGATTTTCTTGTTTTTATTTGAATGCCTTATGCCCAGGTTCCTTTTGGACACATTCTCAGTATTGGTGTTTGCCTTTTTTTGTTTTTTTATAAATAGCCAATTATCAGGAAGACTTAGCACATATTACTTGTGAAATTGCAATAAAACAAAAGCTGATTGATGAATTAGAAAACAGCCAGAGAAGACTACAGACACTGAAAAAGCAATATGAAGAAAAGCTAATGATGTTGCAACATAAAATTCGGGACACTCAACTTGAAAGAGACCAGGTGCTACAAAACTTAGGTAATAATTATACTTTAAGTAAATGTTCACAGATCATTGTCAATTTTGTTTTTACATTTCTTTTCTTTTAGTGGAAGAAAGAAAATATCAAATTGAGAAGCTAGATGAAAATAGTCATTGATCTCATTATGCTTAATAGTCATAACTTGATTTTTTTCCAGACTGGTAGCTGTTAAGGACCCTGTAATTACTTCGCACCAAGTTCAGACTGTTTACTACTATTTAATTAATTTCCCTTTAATGTCTTCATTTATATTTATGTGCTTTTTTCTAAAATTAAAAAAAATTACATGGGCATCAGCATTGGTAGTGGAATGAGGCATCAGATGGGAACAGACCTTTATTAAGCACCTGCTATGTGTCAGCATTGTGCTAAGAATTTTTAAAATAATATCTCTTTTGATCCTCACAACCCTAGGAGCTGAGAGCTATTTTTAATCCTCATTTTAAAACTGAGAAAACTGAAGCAGACAGAGGTTAAGTGAATTACTCAGGATTGCACAGCTAGTAAGTTTTTAAAGTTAGATTTGAATTCAAATTTTCCCAACTCCGGTCCCAGCATTCTATCTAGTTCCTTTTAAGAAGAGAGACAGCCTTGCCTATTAGAATCTTGCTTATCTATTAGAAAACATTCTGTGGTTAGTAATTATTCTCTTTAAAGTTCTGATTTTTTAATTTATGAAGTCAAAACTTGCGACTCATATAGAGAGGGAGATGGATAGAGATAGAAAGAGAGAAAGAGACAACTAGAGAGATAGAAAGGGAGAAACACGGTACTTGTGTGCCAGGCATTCTAAGTATCAAGAATACAAAGACAAGCAAACAAGACAATATCTGCCCACAAGGACTTTATATTCTAATGAGGAAAAACAGTGCATAATCGATGGCTGAAAGGGGAGCTAGAAGTGTAGGGACATATGTATGAACATGGTGTAGAGAAGGCCAGAAAGTGACATGGAGTCCTGGTTCTGGACAAAATAAGGCAAAAGCACCCCTATCAGAACTGGGACAGAGATGAAGATGGGCAATGCAAAGTATGATGAGGAGTTTGCCAGGGAGTGTCACACTGAGACAATTCAAATATCTTTGGGCTATTTAGGCTCTGTGGAATCTTGCTCAGAAGAAAAGGCAAAAAAAGTTAGATCTGAATATGAGAAAAAACTTCAGACTATGAACAAAGAGCTACAGCGACTCCAAACAGCTCAAAAAGAACATGCACGTTTACTGAAAAATCAATCTCAATATGAAAAGCAGTTGAAGAAATTACAGCAGGATGTGATGGAAATGAAAAAAACAAAGGTATTGATTTTTACTTCAAAGAGATTTTGGGTTTGAAATACCTATCACTTGGGGTCAGAAGACAGTAAATTATATTTGTTCAGCAAAGTGATTTTCAGTTTTGCAGTTGACACTTGCCCCTATAGCTGTGAAGAAGCAGTTACCTCTACGTTGTTTTCATCTTTATTGTCCTGTACAGCAACTGAAATTCAGTTGAAATTCTTATTCTTTTGTCCCATTAAATTACCACTTATGTATTTATTCTCTAAATTTTGACATGCTTGTATATCTCAGTCATAACTTGTTCTGTGGATAGACTGCTTCACTTTTAAGGCAACACAATAGTTCATTTCCTAAAAATACCAAACATAAGCAACTGTAGAGGCCCTAACAATGTACTTGTATGTATAATTGTTAATTAAAAAATTCAAACTTGGGACCTGAGTACATGGAATTTAGAAATATAAAATAAAAGATTTTGCACAAAAATATGTTAGAATCCTGCTTCTACATTAATCTTGTACTAACACACCCTGCTCCAACTGAAATCAACTGATCATTTAAAATTTTCAAATTTTAAAAATTGCAAATGCTCTTCTATGAAGTAAGCTACATACAGTACATATAATCTTTCTTGTGATTCTGAGATACTTATCTCTAATTTATATAGGTGCGCCTAATGAAGCAAATGAAAGAAGAGCAAGAAAAAGCCAGAATGACAGAATCTAGAAGAAATAGAGAGATCGCACAACTTAAAAAGGATCAGCGTAAAAGAGATGTGAGTCTAAAGATTTTGATTCTCCCAAAATTCAGTCCTCTCACAGATATTCTATTTGTCATAAACATTGAATTCATTTATTAAGTTGTTAGAGGGAAATTAAGAATTAAAATTAACCTTACTATTCCAGGATGTGGTAGTTTATATCTATATCTATCTATCTATCTGTCTTTTTGTGTCTGTCTGTCTGTCTATAGGAAGAATAGTAAGAGAAGCCGAGTATGTCTAAGTAATAGTACAGCTTGAGAGACTATAGGATCAAAGGATCTTTGATCCAGAGTTTGACAGGCCTTCAGAGACCATTTAGTCTTAGCACCACCATTTTACAGATGAAGAGAGTGAGGCCCAGGGAGGTTGGTGTCTTGCCCAAAGTCACAAGATGTAAGCTGTTTCTGTTATCAGCCATTCCAAACAGAATTTTCTGGAGCTTCAAGAATGTTACTTATTAGAAAAAGAATTTCTCACTGGACATTTTTTTCTTTCTCTTTGTTTACCTCTCTATTAGCATGTAGGTCTTGTCAAACTTAGGTAGCAGTTGCAGAGAGGCAGATTTTTGTCTTAGTTCAAAGGACAACCTCCTAATAAATAGTTATTCTAAAGAGAAATGAGCTGACTCTCGGGTAATAGGTTTTAGCACTTTAGGAAGTTTTCAGATGAGAGGGCTGCTTGATTATTTGTCACCAGGGAATTTCTCTTCAGATAATATATTGGACTAGATATGTGATTCTATGAACCCTCCGTCCAGAATGCATCAACATGTAGGTAATTTCGGGGAATTAAAAAGGACCTTTGCACAGTCAGAGAGAGGTCGGGAGAGGAGGCATTTTATTTTAGCAAAATGGTTTGTATATTTAAAGTTTATATGTTTTGACAACTTTTTTTTCTCCATCTAGACCACTTTTTTAGATATATTCTAGAGAATAAATTCCTTCTAGTTGTTTTACCACATAGAGTCTTAGAGAGTTGCCTGAGGTACTAAGAATTTAAAGGATTTGCCCAAGGTCACAAAGTCATTATGTAGCAGAGGTGGAACTCAAAGCCAGAATTTCCTGACTCTGAGGCTTCATCTCATTGTGATGAAGTGACAGAGGGATTCAGGAGAGACAATATTAAAATTAGGCGGATTTGGAAGTTGTTAAATGTCTAAGCACAAAAATAGTCAGGAATGGTACAACGTTAACTTGGAAGGAAGTCTCTACTTCCTTAGCATCCATTACCTGGCCCTGTTTGGTACTGTATACTATTTTTATCAATGACTGATAAAGTCATAGATGCCACATTTGCCGGATTTTCCAATGCCACAAAACTGGGAGGTATGTTTAGCATATTAGATGACAGAATCAGGATCTAAAATAAATCCTGGCTAGAATTATGAGCCAAATTTAATAGGGCCAAGTATAAATTATTACAGTTGAGTTCAAAAGATCAATTTCACAAGTGCAACATGGGTCAGGTATGGCAAAGTAGCAGTTTATTTGAAAAAAGGTTTGGGGGGTTTTAGTGGCCTGGCCTACAAGCTCAATTTGAGTGAAAGGTATGATACACAGCCAAAAAAGTTAATAAGATCATAGACTGAATTAAGAAAAGCATTGTGTGTCCAGATCTAGTGTGGGGGAGAGTTCCTGTGGGCTCTGCTGTGGTTAGACCACATCTATAATGCTATATTGTATTGTGCCAGATTTTAGGAAAGAAACTAGTAAGTGTACAGAGGAGACCAACCAGAGTGGTGAATGGCCTACCGATTATGCCATATGAGGGTTGATTTGAGAAGCTGGAGAGGTTTAGTCTGGAAAAGAGAAGACTTATGAGGTCATGTGACTATTTACCAGCATTTAAAGGACCATTATGTGGAAAAGAAGTGAGACTTGATCTGCTTGACTCCAGAGGACAGGACGAATTTAGTAGAAGTTGTAGAGACAAATTTAGGCTTGACGTCAGTAGAAAGTTCCGCTTGATTAGAGCTATCCAAAAATAGAGTCAATTTCCTTGGAGTTCTGCAAACAAAGGATGTTACATACATTACAATGAATATTCATTGTAAGGAATGAATTTGACTCAGTAGCATCTGAGGTCCTTTCCAGACTCCTAAAGTCTGTAATTCTGATTTTCTATTTCAGCAAGCCTAAGTTACAGTATGTACTGGTTCTACCATGATACCCTGGACAAGTCACTTTCTGCACCTCATTTATAGATTAGGAATAATAATTATCTGTACTGCCCCTCAGGACTGATCAATACTCAGTCTAAAGCCCTATAAATTACCTTATAAATGTCAGTTATTAGTTATAATGTTTTTGGGTTCTAGACAGAAATGAGATTTTTAGATGGAATAAAAAAGAGTTCCTAACAAATAATTTTGGTTATGAGTGGGTCGGTGTTTGCATATAGTTCTTAATTGAGAGATAGAGTGGTGAATGGATAGAAAGCTATGCTTGGAACCAGGAAGCTCCAGATCCATGTCCTACCTCTGATACCTGTTAGCTGTGTGACTCCTCTCAGGGCCCTAGGCAACAATTTACAAACTGTGTATTACTTAAGAGATGCTGACTTCACTTCTTAAAGATGCCTATTCATTGAATTGGCATTACCTCACTCTTAAGTAAGTACATGAAAAGGTCTTAACCTAATGCCAAGGTCTCTCATTGTATCCTGGGTCATCTCTAGTTATCCTGATGAATATCTGGTTACTGGACTCAGATGGCTCTGGAGGAGAAAGTGAGGTTACTGACCTTGTACAGCTGTCCTTCACTCTGATTTGACTTTGATTTAAGTCCACTGCGGGTCATGTCATCATTTCCCTGATGCCATGGTCCTCTTCAAAAATGAAGGACAAATACAACCCATGAGTAGACCAAGCTGCCTGAATAGGGACCCAGCTGGTTGAGTAACTCAGCTTGTACTGGTCCTCTCCATGAAGGTAGTACATGTAGGAAAAAGGATTCATACTGAAGTCTCTTTTGAACCCAATTTTATCAGACTTTCCACTATACTGTGTCACTATAGGAAGGAAGTATTTATTTTGGTTGATTTTTTTTTTTTACTGTTAGCATGACTTTTTTTTATAGTTTGGATATTTTTAGTACTATCTATATGTTCTCATTAGTATCCCAGAGATAATAGGTTTTTATTTTTACAACTCTAACTTCTTTAATATTATTTGTAGCATCAGCTCAGACTCCTGGAAGCTCAAAAGAGAAACCAAGAAGTGGTTCTTCGTCGTAAAACAGAAGAGGTATAGTAAAGGGATTTATTGGAAATTTTGTAATAAATTTATTAATTTCTTAGATCAAGGACATGAGTTCATCTATTCTCTTTTAGGTTACAGCTCTTCGTCGACAAGTTCGACCCATGTCAGATAAAGTAGCTGGGAAAGTTGCAAGGAAACTGAGCGCACCTGATGTCCCTGTTCAGGACTCAGGTTCTAGCATGACCTCTGTAGATTCAGATTCATCCAGAGCAGTAATACAGCAGAAAATGAAAATACCAGTTGCAAGAGTTCAGGCATTACCAGTTAGTCCAGTGAATGGTACCAGGTAAAAATAATTCTGTTCTCCAGTAACAGTTATTTTCGGTATTGTCCCTAAATGTTATACTTAAACATACCTTCCCAGCCTTATATTAGTATTCTTCACACATAGTGTGGTCTAGGCAGATCAACCTTCTTGCTGTTCCTCACATATCACACTGCATTTCCCCTCTCCTATCTCTATGCTTTTCCAAAGATTGTCTTCTGCAGCTGGAATGCACTGCCTCCTCATCTCTACCCCTTAGAATTCCAAGTTGCCTTTAAAGCTCAGTTCAGATGTCCCCTTCTATAGGAAATCCTTGCTATCCTTTCCTACTTCCCTCCCCACCCCACAAATACTTTGTATAAACACATGGATGTGCATGTTGTCTGCTCAGATAGAATGTGAGCTCTTGAGGATGAGGACACTTTCATTTCTTTGTATCCTCAGTGCCCAACATAATGACTTCTTGTTGATTGGTTAATTGATCAAATGAAAAACCTTGTGTTGCATAACAATATGCTATAACATTGTACTCAGAAATGTTTTTTACACAAATGTTTGCAGAAAGAAATACCAGAGGAAGGGAATGACTGGTCGAGTGTTTACATCAAAGACAGCCCGGATGAAATGGCAACTACTTGAGCGCAGGGTCACAGACATTATTATGCAAAGAATGACAATTTCAAATATGGAGACTGATATGAATAGACTCCTCAAGGTTTGACATATAGCAGTTCAATTTTTATTTTATTTTTAAATTACTCAATGATCAAATACACAAATATTTTCAACATTTTTGTTAACCTTGATGATTTTGTGAATATTTCATTTATATCTTTTTTTTTTTTTTTTTTTGGCAAAAGCAACGTGAAGAACTCACAAAAAGAAAAGAAAAACTTTCAAAAAGAAAGGAAAAGTTCATCAAGGATAATGGAGATA
Organism: Gymnobelideus leadbeateri; assembly: GCA_011680675.1. Classification (NCBI taxonomy): domain Eukaryota; kingdom Metazoa; phylum Chordata; class Mammalia; order Diprotodontia; family Petauridae; genus Gymnobelideus; species Gymnobelideus leadbeateri. The sequence goes on from WOXC01003361.1 coordinate 14,522, forward strand.
GTGATAGAAATGTACTTAACATCAATGAAGAGATGGAGTCACTAACTGCAAATATCGATTACATCAATGATAGTATTTCTGATTGTCAAGCCAATATCATGCAAATGGAAGAAGCAAAGGTCAGTAATTATTTTAAAAATACTTGATGACTTAGAGTAATGGAACTTTTTTTTTTTTTTGAGGGCAGTTGGGGTTAAGTGACTTGCCTAAGGTCACATGGCTAGTTTTTGTGTTAAGTGTCTGAGGCCAGATTTGAACTCAGATCCTCCTGACTCTAGGGCCGGTGCTCTATTCACTGCGCCACTTTGCTGTCCCTTAGAGTAATGGGACTTTAAAAAAACCTAACATCCATTCAATTTTAAAAATTTAACATAAAATACTTACATTTTTTCTGACCTGGTTAACTTGTAAAGGAACAGGTAGTAGATGATTAAGCTATTTATATCTACTCTAAGATATTGCAAATGTGTCATAATACTATGCCCAGAAATGCTAACTTTGGTCCTCCAAAAATCAAATTACTATTTTTCTTTTATTTTTAAATAATATTTTAATTTCTCCCTAATTACATGTAAAAACAATTTTAACATTCTTTATTTTTAAATTTTGAGTTCCAAATTCTATCACTTCCTCCCTCTTTGCACCCATCTCTTTTTTTTTTTTTCTTTGCAATTTGGAGGTGGGAAAGCAGGGCAATTGGGGTTAAGTGGCTTGCCCAAGGTCACATGGCTACTGAATATCAAGTGTCTGAGGCTGGATTTGAATTCAGGTCCTCCTGACTCCAGGGCTGGTGCTCTAGTCACTGTGCCACCTAGCCACCCCACACTGCCTCTTTTATGTTAGATAATTTACCCTACTCAGTCTTTCCCTCTTCTCACAGTGCAAACTTCTTTCTCACCTCTTAATTTTTTTTAAATATATCATCCCATCATAGTCAGCTCACCTCTGCAACCTCTTTCTATGTATGTTCTTCCTAATTGTACTAACAGTGGTAAAGTTTTTAAGAGTTACATATATCATTGTGTTATATAAAATCTTATTAAATAAAAATGATTTAATCTTATTGAATCCCTTATGTTTTCTCATTTTTGTTTGCCTTTTCATATTTCTCTTGAGTCTTGTATTTCAAAATCACATTTTTTATCCAGCTCTGGTGTTTTAATTAGGACTGCTTGAAGACTTTCAAACTTCTTCCATTTTGTTAAATGTCCCTTTGTTACCCTGAAGGATTGATTATACTTAATTTTGCTGGGTTTCTTGGTTGGAGTTCTAGCTCCTTTTCCTTCTGGAATAGCATATCCCAAGCCCTCTGCTTCTTTAATGTAAAAACTTCTAAATCCTATATAATCCTGCCTGTGGCTTCATGATATTTGAATTGTTTCTTTCTGCTGCTTGCAGCATTTTCTTTTTGAACTAGGAGCTCTGGAATTTGGCTATAATATTCCTGGGAGTTTTTATTTTAGGTTCTTTTTCAGGAGTGATTGGTGAATTCTTTCAGTTTCTGTTTCATCCCCTGGTTGTCTGTCTTCAGGACAGTTTTCCTTGATAATTTCTTGAAATAGAATGTTTAGGCTCCTTTTTTAAATCATAGCTTTTAAGTAGTCACATAATCTCTTTAATTATTTCTCCTTGATTTCCAGGTCAATTGTTTTTCCAATGAGATATTTCACATTTTCTTCTAATTTTTCATTCTTTTGATTTTGTTTTTATTGTTTCTTGGTGTCTCATGGAGTCATTAGCTTCCAATTGAGCAGTTCTAATTTTCTTCAGTGAGCTTTTGTACCTCCTTTTCCATTTGGCCAGTTCTATTTTTAAGGAGCTGTTTTCTTCAGTGAATTTTCTTCTATTTTTTTTACATTTTTTTGTGCTTTATCTACTAAGTTTTTGACTCTTTTTACAATTCTCATGTATCTTATTTTTTTCCCAATTTTTCTTCTACTTCTTTAAACCCTTTTTGAATTCTTCTATAAGATCTTTTCTTTGAGGCTTTGTATGTATTGTCAAAATAGTAACTTTCTATGGTTAGTTTCTTTTTTTGTTTGTTTTTTGCTTACTTCTTTCCTGCCTTTTAGATTTTATACTTTATAGAAAAAGTTGGGCTCTGCTCTTGAAGTGGAGAGGTCACTGTCCCAAGCTTCTTATGCCAGGGCTCTGGGCCTTGTTGCTGGTCCTTGGGGCCTAGCTGCTGGCTTGCACTGTGCCTTGGAGCCCAGCTACTGGCTTGCACTAGACATGGGAGTCTCTCTGCTGACCTGTAATGGACATGCGGGTCTCTCTGCTGACCTGTAATGGAGAGTATGGCTGCTCTGCTGGTTTTTCCCAGAGGCTGGGGTCTAGCTACTGACTTGCTCCAGATTTGGGGCCTTGCTGCTGGCTAGTCCTTAAGGGTAGAACCTTGCTGTTTGCCTGTCCCAGGGGCAGGGCCTCACTGCTAGCCAGCACTGGAGATGCAGGATTTTGCTGGTAGCCTGAACTTGGGCCTCACTATGCTGTTGGTCTACAGGGACTGCTGGCTTGCTCTGGGGCTCAGGCCTTGCTTTGGCTTTTCACTGAGGGCAGGGCCTCACTGGTATCTTGTCCAGTGGGGCTTGGGTCTTCCCTGCAGGCCCTCTGGAGTGTGGCCTGACTGAGCTCCCTTCCTACCCCAGTGATACAGACCTTTTCTGCTGACCCTCCAAACTGTCTTGGGCTGGTAAACTGCTCTTCAGCTACAAAATTTTTTAATCTGAGAGACTGTTGTAAAGTTTTTTTGGAGGGGAATTTGGGAGGTCTCTGGGGAGTTCCTTCCTCACCCTACCATATTGACATGAGAAGTTCTTATTATTCTTTTTTTGATAAGAGTTTCGTAAAATTTCATCTTTTATTCTCTTTCTTTTTTTCCCTAACTTACAAGCACTTATTCTTCCTCTCCTCCCTCCTCTGTGAAATTTATATTCTGTTCAACACATTTATTAAAGGCCTGTTTTGTAAAACACTTTGTTCAGCACTGTGGAAAATATAAAGAACCTTTGGTTTAGTTAGTTTGTTCAATCTACATATTTCATTTTACTTGATTTTAACTATATATACTTGTTATATAAAATTATCTATATTAAAAAGTAGGTTTTAAATAATAAATCATTGCTATTTGAAGTGTTTTGAAGGTTAAAACTAATTCAAAAAATTTAACAATTTTAAAAAATATTTATTAAATATCTACTATGTGCATGCCCTTTTTTATGTACTAGGATGGAAAGATAAAATAAGTCCATATCCTCAGGAAACCTATATTCTAGTAAAGGGGATATGTAGACAAATCACTATGATACATGATGGAATAAGATAATATAACTACTACCTGTCAGAGGTGAAAGGAAATTAGATTTAAATCTCTTTGGAGGGAAGGAGAAAGAAAATAGAAAAAATGGGAGAAGTGAAAGAAAATATTCCCTCAGCTTCTGGGATTCAGAGCTGGGGAAAAGTTTCCTAACCGTGGAGTTTATATTTAGCTTGCCTGGGATAACTCATGACACTGGTTATGCTGAAGGACCTGAGCATTCTTGGCTGCTTTTGCCACAATCCAGTCTTCCTTCGATGCCTCTGTCTTTATCCTTGAAAACTGTTGCTGACCACCTCAGTGCAAGCCTTCGATAGGACCTCAGTACAACCTGTGTAATCTCTCCTTACTATTTAAATCACATGATAGTCTCATGGGCTCACTTAATACATTTACCATAGTGTTCAAACTTCCTGTTCCATGAGGTCTTCAACGCCTCTTGTAGCCCATGAGAGAATGTTACATTAAGTACCTAAGAGAGATTAAAATAAAGTAATATGAAGTATTTAAGGAGGGAGAGATCTTGTGAATAGTTTGGAATGGGATATGAAAATCAGGAAAAGACTTAATAGAGGAGATTGAACTTGTACTGGGCCTTGTTTCAAAAGAGAAAGATATAGAACAATTCCATTTTAGGACTTGTGGTCCAGAGATGAGATTATGGAATGACGAATAGTATTATTTGGTTGCAAAATGTAGTTTATGTAAGGAAATACTAAAAAATATGGCCAAATTGTGATAGACTTTTTAATGCAAAGCTGAGTTTGCATATTATTTCATAGGAAATAGGGAACCATTGAAAGTTTTGCATGATTCTTATTATTTGGTCTAAAACTGTGATTTCACTATTATAAGAAGTTTCCTGTTTAATAAACTCCTTTCTATCAATGCAGATAGAAAATGTTCCTCTATTTATACTTTTGGAGAGTTTTCTGAAGTGTTGCAAAATTAAATTACTTGCTCATGGTCACTTAGCCTATGTGTGTCAGGGCCAGGATGTGAACCTAGGCCTTCTTGACTCCAAGACTGGCTATCTGTCCAATATTCCTTGCTTTTTCTCCTTGCATGTATTTTTATTTACTTTATTTTTATTTACTTTTTTAAGTTTACTTTTTTCTTATTTAAAAATGGTTTTTATTATTCCTTTTTTAAAATTTTGAGATCCATGTTCCTTCCCATTTCCCCTCCCTAAGATGTCAAGCAATTTGATATAGGTTATACATGTGCAGTCATATAAAACATTTCCATATTAGTCATGTTTTGAAAAAAAAAAAGACCAAAAGAAAATTTAAAAAGTAAAGACAGTAAAAAATAGTATTCTTCAGTCTGCATTCAGACTCCATCAGCTCTTTCTCTGGAGGCAGATAGCTTTTTTCATCATAGGAATTGTCTTGGATCATTGTTTTGCTGAGAATAACTAAGTAATTATAGGTAAGTAGTTTATCATCATAGAATAGTACTGTTACTTTGTACACTGTTCTCCTGGTTCTTCTCACTTCACTATGCATCAATTCATGTAAGTCCACATTTTTCTGAAAACATCCTGTTCATCATTTCTTAGCACATGTATATACCACAACATGTTCAGCCATTCCCCAATTAATGGACATCCCTTCAATTTCCAAGTCTCTTTTTTCTATTTATGCATTATATATGTAAATATGTACACATTTACATGTATATACACACATAAAAAGCAAAAACATAGTGTGTAATTGTCATTTTGCTCTCCATATTGACTTTTTTTTTTTTTTTTTGCTTTTTGGAGGGCAATTGGGGTTAAGTAACTTGCCCAAGGTCACACGGCTAGGTTTTTATTTGTGTGTGCATTAAGTGTCTGAGGCTGGATCTGAACTCAGGTCCTTCTGACTCCAGGGCCGACGCTCTACTCACTGCGCCACCTAGCCACCCCCATATTGACATATTTTTAAAAGCTTTAGGGTCAGCTAGGTGGTGCAGTGAATAGAGCACCAGCCCTGGAGTCAGGAAGACCTGAGTTCAAATCTGGCCTCAGACACTTAACACAAAAAACTAGCCATATGACCTTGGGCAGTCACTTAACCCCAGTTGCCCTCCAAAAAGCAAAAAAATAAATAAAATTTTAAAAAAATAAAAGCTTTATAAAGAGCAACAGTAAAATACAGTTAATATATAACTTCTCCAGAGGTTAGACTATTAGCAGTTTCAACCCTTTAATAACAGAGTTCAAAATGCAGAAGCAACATTTCAAAATGAGGAATTAAATTCTCATAATTAATTTCCAATTCTTTGCCACCATAAATAAAGCTGCTTTAAATATTTTTGTACAGATAGGTCCTTCCCTCCTGTCCCTTCCCCCACCACCTTTTTAAATCTCTTTGGGATACAGACCTAGTTAGTGGTATATGCTGGGTCAAAAGGTATTCACAATATTATAGGCCCTTGGGTATAGTTCCAAATTGTTTTCCAGAATGTTTGGATCAGTTCACAACTCTACCAACAGTGCATTAGTGTCCCAATTTTCCCATGTCCCCTCCCAATTTGTCATTTTCCTTTTCCATCATATTAGCCAATTTGTTAGATGTGAGGTGGTATCTCAGAGTTGTCTTAATTTGCATTTCTCTAATCAAGTGGTTTAGAGTACTTTTCACATGACTATAGATAGCTTTGATATCTTTGTCTGAAAACTGCCTCTTCGTCTCCTTTGACCATTTGACAATTGGGGAATGGTTTTAATTTTTATAAATTTTACTTACTTCTCTATATATTTGAGAAATGAGGCCTTTATCAGAGAAACTTACTTTAATTTTTTTCACAGTTATATTTACTAACTGTATATTTCCTTTCATCCAATTTTTCCTCTCTTTTTCTTTTTCTTTCCTCTTTTTCTTTCATCCTATTTCTCCTCAAAAGTGTTTTGCTTCTGATTACTGCCTCCCTCAATTGACCCTACCTGCTTTCTGCCTCTCCCTCTTCCTTCTCCTGTTTCCTTGTGGGGTAAGATAGCTTTCTATACCCAACTGAGTATGTTAGTCCCTCTTTGAGCAAATTCTGATAAGAATAAGTTTCAAGTATTGTCTTCCACCCCTCTCCCCATCTTTCCCTCCACTTTAAAAAGCTCTTTCATGCCCCTTTTATGAGAGATACTTTTATTTCTCCTTTCCCTCTTCTTCCAGTACATCTCTCTTTCTCATCCCTTAATTTTATTATTTAGACATCATCTCATAATATTAAAATTACACCCGTGCCCTCTGTATATTCCTTCTAACTGCCCAAATAATGATAAAGTTCTCAAGAGTTAGAAGTGTCATCTTCCCATGTAGGAATGTAAACATTTTAACCTTATTGAAACTCTTAAAATTTCTCTTTGCTGTTTACCTTTTTATGCCTCTGGGGTAGAGAAGGCAGTGTCCCAAGCTTCATGTTTTTTGTGCTGCTCTTTACAGAGCTAGTTCAGGGCAGAGGGTTGAAAACTTTTCGTTTCTTTTAAGGTGATATGCTATAAAGAGAGGTGTGGTAGGTGTCCCATAAACTTGGCTGTCCCAAAGGCATCTCCAATTCACTATATCCAAAAGGGAATTCATTTTCTTTTCCTCAAACACAATGCCTTCTCCAAACCTCTATAGTTATATGGAGAGTACCACCAGAAAGGGAAGGTACCACAAGATTACTCAGGTCAAATATCTCTATTTTGTAAAATCCTTTTTAAAAATAATATCAATGATTTGGATAAAGGGTCCATCAGATTTGTAATGGACATGTATCTTGGGAGGGGACTCTAGATGCCAGTCAGGATGCTGCTAAACTAGAGAATTAGGCTAATGAAGAGTGATGGGATAAATGTAAAGTTTTATGTGTGGATTTTTAAAATCGATTTCCTTGAGTACATGTTGGCATGTTTAGTCAGAAGTTAGGCCTGTCTAATAAAGGTCTGGGAGTCCTGCCGAACTGTAAGTGATCTGCTATGGCAGCTAAAACAGCTGATGTGTTCTTGGGCTACATTGAGAGGCCCAGATTCCAGGAAGAAGGAAGGTTTTGCATAGCTGGACTCATAGAAATAAACATGAAGACAAGTCCCCATAGGAGAAGTCTAAGTCTGATGTCTCCTGGGGAAATAGAGACAAAACCCTCCTACTAATCTCCAAGTTTGATGCCTATCTTCTGAGCCCAGAAGTCCCACAAACCTGGTTAGGGAGAACTTATAGGGAGCCCATTTATGTCATCACAGATGTGCTAACCTTATGGAGCCCAGAGATATCATCTCCTCCCACTGGCTTGTCCAAATGCCAGCCCCTCATGTCTCACCAAGTCCCTGGACCCAGCCCCTGGCCAGAGCTGCTGCCACAGTATTAGCAAAGAAATGGAAACAAAGCAGATGGCCATTGATTGGGAAATGGCTAACTGGTACTACATGAATTTAATGTAATATTACTATGCTGAAAGAAATGATAAATATGAAGAATTCAGGGAAGCATGGGAAAAATCTGCAAAGTGAAGTAAGCAAAACCAGTGATTATATCAGTGTAAATGGAAAGAATAAAAAGTGGAAACTGTATGCTGTATCATTATAATGACCAAACTTGGTCCCATGGAAGAGTTGAGAAAATGTATCTCCTTCATGACATTGCAGAGCTGGGGAACTTTGAATGTGAAATACTGCGTATACAGTCAGCCATTATCCATGTGTTGATTAGTTCTGTTGAGTTGATTTTTTCCCTTTCTAAAATTTTTTGTACAAAGGATGGCTCTTTGGGGAGAGGAAGGGGAAGGGGCACATTAAAAATAGCTAGCATTTACATAGGAAGGTTTACAAAGCATTTTATACATGGAAACATTATCTCATTGGATCCTCACAACAATTCACACAACATTCAGAAATGAGTGACATGTTAAATAAAAGATATAAATCAAAATAAGATAAAAAGGTGATTGGGGGCTGGCTACTGGCTTGCCAGGAGACGTATGTGCTCTAGGTGCTCCCCTCAGTGAGAAAGACCTTTCCTGCTGACCTTTTAAGTTGTCTTGGGCTGAAAATTATTTCACCTCATCCTTTTGTTGGTTCTACCACTCCAGAACTCTTTTTGAAGTGTTATTTTAAAGTTGTTTAGAAGGCAATCTGGGAACACTCAGCCAAGTTCCTCCCATCTTTCCACCATCTTGTCTCAATCCTACCATGTGTATTTCTTAAACCCATATTCATATTACTTACTTTAAAATCCTATTTACTTTCAACAGAGATAACCGTACAGGTTAGGGACCTTTGTTCAACATCTCTTATTCTAAATAAGTGAAGTGAGAACAAAAATTAAGCACTCTGCACTATTTCATTTTTACCTCTTTCTCCAACTTTATTTCCCATTACTCCTCTACATATACCTTTCATTCTAGGGGAACTGATATATTCATTATTCCTTCTCCACCCACCCCATCCCTCCCTGCCTCGCCCAAGAATGTCCTTTCTTTTCCTTCATGGCTTTTAGTCATAAGTTCCTCCTTTCCTAGAATGCCCACCTCCATCTACTCCTTATCTAAATACTACTCAACCATTAAACCTGACTTCTGTTGCTTAAGGTCCCAGCTTTCTCATCTGTCAAAATAGAGGAAACAATAAGTTCTATGGTGAGGAAAGTACTGGATAAATGTAATTTTTTTTAATACTCTGATTCATACCTGAGGAAGAGTTGGAATTGGTAGTCTCTATATCTCCTTCAGATTCTGGGATTCTATACTGTTCTGATACCCTATTCTGAAGTAAGCTTTCCTTCTGACTTATGATTCACATGGTACATATATATGTAGATATATACTTATATATAATAATAAAATATTATATATAGTACTTTTCGTATATGTATCTACATATTTTTCTTTCTAATATAGTATAAGCGTTGTTTTGCTTTTTGGAGGAAGGAAGGCAGGGCAGTTGGGGTTAAGTGATTTGCCCAAGGTCACACGGTTAGTAAGTGTTAAGTGTCTGAGGCTGGATTTGAACTCAGGTCCTGGTGACTCTAGGGGCCAGTGCTCTGTTCACTGCATCACCTAGCCACCCCTCAGTATAAGCATGTTAAAGGCAGAGACTACATGCTATGCTTTTCCAAATTGTCAACATTGCCTTATAAATAATAAATGTGATACTAGGAAGATCCATGATTTCTTCAGTGTGGGTACTCCTTCCACTAATGAAGATTACTATCCTTCTTTACCTTCTTATTTGTTGTGATTTTCCCCCCTTATTTTGTCATAAACCTTTGCAGCCTTTTCTTTTGTGGTTTGTTTTTTTGTTTGTTTTTAGATTTTAGAGTTGTCGTAGTAGAATTTGGACTCTCTTGTTATTAAATGACTGTCCTATTTACTTTTTCAGTCACACCTATCTTTTGTAATGTAAAAGTCAGAATATTTACATTGGCAGGAATTAGTTGTTAAAACATGGAGAACCCCGTGAACATTCAGTGTATAGTTGTTAATTCATTTAGCTCAAATTAATGATCGTAATTTTATTTTTGCTTCAGGAAGAAGGAGAGACTCTGGATGTCACAGCAGTGATAAATGCTTGTACACTTACAGAAGCTCGGTATCTTCTAGACCATTTCCTGTCAATGGGCATTAATAAGGTAATGTATGAATACATGATTTAGTGAGTTCACTAAATATAGTATGAAATACTCATTCTGTCCTGTAATATATTAGCTAGGTTCAGCCCAGTTCTATGTAAGCACTTCTGTCGTGGCTAATAACATTCATTGGTTCTGGGAAAATGTGTTCATGCTCGTGTACATGTCAAAAATTTTTTAAATTAAATTTTATTTCTATTCACAAACCTTCTTTCCTTCCCCTTTCTCTCTAGTAAACCCCCACCCTACCCCACCCCCCTCCATCTTACGGGGAAAGTATGAAAAATAAGAAAAAAAAGAAAGTAAGAGAAAGCAAGAAACACAAAATCCTCTTACAAACTTGTATAGTCAAGCAAAACACATCCCCATGTGGCATTTTTCTCCCCAAATGTCTTGGTCTGAATTTAGTCCATCCTTTTTATCAAAAGGTGGGTAGTGTATTTTATCACTTGGCCTCTGGAATTGTGGATGATCATTGTGGTGACCTGGGCCTCTGAGTCTTTCAAAATGTTTGTCCCATTGCTCTTATCCTTTGATTATTTAGCAATTCAGGAATGGGTCTTATTTTCAGACAGATTCTTATGGGGGTAGTTCACATCATTGGACTTAGGTTGTTGTTGTTTTGTCATTTAGTTTGTGTCTAACTCTTTGTGACCTCATTTCAGGTTTTCTTGGCAAAGATACTAGAGTGGTTTGCCATTTCCTTTTCCAGCTTATATTTCAGATGAGGAAAGCAAACAGGGTTAAGTGACTTGTCCAGGGTCACACAGCTAAGTGTCTGAGCCCATATTTTAACTCAGGCCTTCCTGACTCTAGGCCTGGCTCTCTATCCACTGCACGACCTATCTGTGTCTGGACTTAGGTCCTAACTGGAATTGTCATTCTTAGCACTTTAGGTAATCAACTCAATCAGATGAAGACAGGCCCTCTTTATAACGTCATGCTTTAAGTTAGGAATCTCAGGTCCCTTCTAATTCTAGGATTCTGTGTATTAATGATGTAATTGTGAAAAAGAACATTGCTTTGGCTAGTGCTGTGTGAGGTATGACTATATATCTCAGCCATCTGTGTCTGTATAGCAAGAGTTATTAGATTTACTCGAACAGTCTGTATTTGGGGATGTTGCACTGGAAATTCCTACATTGAATGAGAGGTTGAGCTAGATGACTTTTAAAATTCTAATTCTTCTTTCAATTCTAACCACCTACTTAATTTCCCCTATAAAACTTAATAGTTTTATTCACTTTGTAAAGTATACTTCTTTAGCTAACTAAAGGTAGCAGAATCACTTTTGCTGTTTGTTTTTCATTAGCTTATTCTTTTGTTAACATTAGATTTTAGAACAGATAAAGATGCTAAAATAATTTCCCTTTTGCACCCAGCAAAGATAAAAGCCTAAAAGATAGAAGTTTAAAGAGTCCCAGCATTGTTACTTTGGCTTGGTACTGGTTTTTAGACGTTCATTAAGAAATCAGAGGAGGGGCGGCTAGGTGGCGCAGTGAGTAGAGCGTCGGCCCTGGAGTCAGAAGGACCTGAGTTCGGATCCGGCCTCAGACACTTAATGCACACACAAACAAAAACCTAGCCGTGTGACCTTGGGCAAGTTACTTAACCCCAACTGCCCTCCAAAATGCAAAAAAAAAAAAAAAAAAAAAAAAGAAATCAGAGGAGGCACAGCTAGGTAGTGCAGTGAATAGAGGCCGTGGAGTCAGGAGGAACTGAGTTCAAATACTCCCTCAACACATTAGCTGTGTGACCTTGGGCAAGTCTCTTAATCCCAGTTGCCTTGCCCTCCTCCCTCCAAAAAAACAGACACAACAACAAAAAATTGTTTAAAAAAAAGAAATCAAAGAGGAAGGAAAATAGCCAAAAATATACAGTTTCATTTTAATTTGAGACCTGTGACTGGAAAACATCTTTCTCCTCTTACTCCCAAATAAGTAAATAATATGATTATGGCTAATCTATGTTAAATTGTCCTCTGATTCATTTCTTTTTTTCCCGTGGTGAGAGTTATCTTCCTTCAGTTATGTAGACATTTGAGAGAAATGTTTTGTTCATGTTTTCTAAAAAGGTCATTTAAAATTTTTTTTTTATTTTTGGTAATATTTCAGGGTCTCCAAGCAGCCCAGAAAGAGGCCCAAATTAAAGTTCTTGAAGGTCGACTTAAGCAAACTGAAATAACTAGTGCCACTCAAAATCAGCTTTTATTCCATATGTTGAAAGAGAAAGCAGAATTAAATCCAGAACTAGATGCTTTACTAGGACATGCTTTACAAGGTAATTCTGATTACGTTTTTGTTTAATGAAATGCATGGTTGTTCAGCTCATGTTGCCTGCTATGCTGGATATTTTTGTGAATAGATGCTGTATTTACTTATGCTTCTGAAAATTATTCCATCTTTAATTTGCATGCAGGGACTTTTTTGAAGATAGACCAGTCCAGGAAAAAAAGATCACTTAAAAAGTACATTTAACCCCATTGAACCATTTATCATTTTATCAACTAAGCTTCTTGAGTATCCTTAAGACATTAAAAAGATTTTTATTACTTGTGTTATGTATATTTCAAAGGATAAAATTGTGTTTGCTGCGGCATCTATTCTACTTCTCCTAAAGTTAAAAAGGACATAATCTTATTTTATGTGGGGATATTTGAAGTTGGATCTGTTTTGATTGGAGTGTGCTTTTTGTTTCCTTCTTACTGTTGTTTACACAGATCTAGATAGCATATCATTAGGTAAGTATGTTAGCTTTTTGTGTACTTTACAGCTGCATGATTTACTAATTATCCATGTCCACTAACTGTGGTGCATCTTAGTGTTGTTGTTTTAAATAGTCAACTGCTTTTGCATGTACTATTTTTGTAAGCATACTCATCACAGAATTACTGTTCCCCATAATTCAAAACTATTTAGTGTTTCAGTTCTTCACTTAACCACCCAAAGGTAAAAGCAAGAAATATACCTTCGTTAATTACCTTTCTATCTTGTGAGCTTCTACAGAACCCGTAATTTGGTAAACCCTATGTAGTATACTACATCTCATTTATGTTCTCCTTTCAGCTGAGAAAAGTTGAATATAGAGTCAGTGTTAAGTAAAGATGTATCTGTTAACTTCTCTTTCTTGTTTTAACATTATAAAATAACTTATTTTGGAACTTGAACTCTTTGTGAATTTGCATATTGTGTTATTATTAATCAACCTGGTATTCTTTAAGATAGATTTTATAGGTTGGCATGTTAGTGTTGTATACTAAGTTGTTTGTGTTTGTATGATTGCAAAATTAAGAAAAGCATGCATTTCAAACTGCTTCCATGGCTTATATGTGGAATTTTATTTTTTGTCAGTTTAAGAAGAGTAATTCTACACATAATATTAGGAAATTCAGCCTTTCTTTATTTGACTTTGCATCTGAATACCCAGAGGTATTAGATAAATTTCATCAGCAAGGTAAAATCTGGAAGGTTCTTTGGGAATGTTCTTATTTCCATGAAGTGTTATTTCTACAGAATTAATCTTATATTTGAAAATTGAAGAAGTAACTAAAATCTCTTAAAAGTCTCATAGGTAAAGAACAAGGAAGCACAGCTGAAAAATTAAGTGGAAATTTTGTTGAGACCATGTAGGTTAAATAGTCATTATAAATTAAAATTACACTATTTAAGTGGTATATTGGGAATGTTTAGATGATGTGATTTTTCATAATTTACAGCCAGCCTCAAAATGGGCATAGAACTTTAGACCCTTTAATCCTTCAGTGCCCTGTCAAAACTCTACCACAGAGCAGATACTGAAAAGCCATCGTAGAAGTGGTGTCCTCATTGGTAATGTTATCTATTCCAACACACACACACACTTTTCAGGTGATGATTGAAACTATATATTAATATTTTTACAGCATTCCAAAGACTTTAATTTCTTTTTTAAGTTGAATTTCTTTTTTTTTGGAGGGAGGTAGGCAAGGCAATTGGGGTTAAGTGACTTGCCCAAGGTCATACAGCTATTACATGTGTCATGCGTCTGAGAATGGATTTGAACTCAGGTCCTCCTGACTCCAGGGCCAGTGCTTTATTCACTGTACCACCTAGCTACCTCCAAATTTCTTTCAATGAACAAAAATCCATCTTTTCTCCTTCCTACTGCCTTCTCCTATACTACTCTTTCCCCATCAAGAAGGCAGAAAAACCAAAATAAAGCCCTTGTTACAAACAAAAAAATTCCTGCATTGGCTATGTCCAGAAAACAGGTCTCATCCTTCACTAAGTTCACTACCTCTCTGTCCTGAAATAGGCAAAATGCTTCATCATAAGTTCTGTAGAAGGGGTGGGTAGGTGACGCAGTGAATAGAGTACCAGCCCTGGAGTCAGGAGGACCTGAGTTCAAATTTGACCTCAGACACTTAACACTTACTAGCTGTTTTACCTCGGGCTAATCACTTAACCCCAATTGCCCTGTCTTCTCCCCTCCAAAAAAACCAAAAAAAAAAGTTCTCTGGAATCATGGTCAGCCATTATATTGATCAGTGTATCTAAGTCTTTCAAAGTTGTTTAACTTTACAATTTTCTTGTTATTGTGTAAATTGTTCTCCTGGTTCTACTTATATTTCTTTACATCAGTTTTTTTCTGAGATCGTCCTCTTCGTAGTTTTTTGAGCGTATGAAGACCAGTATCTTTTCTTGCCACATTCTATAAAACTATTCCATCATATTCATATATCATAGCTTGTAAAATCACTTGCTGTTAATTGTACTTTGATATTTATCCATCTTTGTTTCTGCAAAAAGTGCTGCTATACATATTTTTGTACACTTAGGACTTTTTCATCTTTCTTTGATCTCTTTGGCGTATAGAACCAACAGTTGTTATCAGTGGGTCAAAAGATATAGTTTAATAGCTTTTGAGGCATAGTTTTCTTACTTATTCTTTGAAGTTTCCTTATTTAAGGGGATTTCAGTTAGTTGATTTTTCTAGGTTTATTTTTAGTTGCAGCAAATTTAATTGATCTGTTTTTTCTTTTATTGATGGAAATATTCAGAAATATAATTCTTTCACCAAAGAATGTCTTTTATGTATCCCCAGATTTGGGGGGATGTTACCTCATTGTAGTCTTATTTTAATGAAATTATTTTTTGCCCACTCACTTATGATTAATCTATGTAGTCTGCCCTTAGTTTTAGTCATTTCTTTATTGAATATGATTTTTATATCATGGTCCATAAGTGATATTTCATATTTCTGCTTTTCTACATTAATGTGTGCAGTTTTAAGGTAACTTTTGATAAAGGTGCCAAAAACAACTGGGAGATATATATGCTCATTTCCATTCACAGTGAGTGATCTCCAGAGGTCTATCATCTACAGTTTTTCTAAAAACTCATTCAAATAATTTACTTGTTTCTAGTTTATTTGCTTAGATTTATCTAGATGTGAAAGGAGTTTATTAAGGTCCTCCAATATTAACTATTTCTCTCTATAACTCATTTAAGTATTTAGGTGCAATGCCATTTGATGCATATGTATTTATTATTTGTATGAATTCATAATTTTTTGAGTAATTTAATAGTGCCTTTCAACAAAATGTAATCTCTTCTCATTATCTCATCTAACTAAGACTGTTTTTATTGTTACCTTGTCTTAGATCATGTTTGTACTGTCTTTTTTACTTGAGCTGAAACATAGTTTTGTTGCAACTTCTTAATTTAACTATGTGAAATCTTTCTATTGTGTTTCTTTAAACAACATATTGTTGAATTATTAAGTGCTTAGAATATAATAATATTCTACAGCTTTGCTAGGTGTTGGGGATACAAAGACAAAAAGAATTCCTATTCTCAAGCAGCTTCAATTCTTTTGGAGTAAAGAAACATGTATACATATTAGTTAGTACAAAACATTAGACATTAAATTGGTCTAAGCCTGGTGATTTCATTCATGTACAGTTCTCTCATCGATGCACAATTACTGTCTGAGTAATTCCCATTACCAGTGCAAATTGGCACCTACTCTGAAAATTGTGTTCTATACCTTTTAAAATTTTATCTTTTTTACTTAAGCATTTAATCTTTCATTCTCCTATTTATCCCTGCCCCATTAAAAAGAAAAACAAAATATATAACAGATATGCATAGTCAGACTAAACAAATTCCTGCATTAATCATATTTAAAAATATAACCCTCATTCTTTATCTTTCTCAGGGTCACATAAATCAGTATGTGGCTGAGGAGATAGTTGAACTTAGGTCTTTTTGATTTAGGCCAACTCCCTAGTCACTAAATCTCTTGGAAGATATGTACATGTTTCATGACAAGTAATTGGTAGAGGTTCTTCAGGGTGTAGATGATGGGACTTCTAGTTAAGATGGTGGTGTAAAAGTTTGTAAAGGACCTTGGCTTTCCCTGACAAATTCCAGCAAATGTTTCAGAAGACTCTTAGGTAGAGTTAAAATGAAGAAAACTGGGACAGCTAGGTGGCACAGTGAATAGAGCACCAGCCCTGGAGTCAGGAGGACCTGAGTTCAAATGCAGCCTCAGACACTTAACACTTACTAGCTGTGTGACCTTGGGCAAGTCATTTAGCCCCAATTGCCCTGCCTTCCCCCTTGCAAAAAATAAAAATAAATAAAATGAAGAAAACTCAAGAGAAACAAAACTCTGCTCCTCCAGTTCAGAGTTGAGCAAAAATATGACTAAAAATCTATGGAGCCTAGGACAGAGGGCACATCAGAGGGATCCAACTTGAACTCTGGTAGACAGTCTGGAATCCATGAAGATGAAAATGAGGCGTCTACTATGGAAACCAGTTCAAACTCTTGTTTATGGGTGAAAACAGGGTAAGTTGAAAGAGGTGTCACACCAGTGATTTCACCTCGAGGTCCAAAAATCAATCTCGAAGCCAACTGTTACTCTGACCAGAAGGGTCACAAGCCAAGTTACCCTCTAATAATTGGGGTAATACAAAAGATTCTGACGTTGGCCTGTGAGAACAAAAGTAGAAGCCAAGGTCCAAGCCCTGTAGGTCATGGAAAGGGCCAGAGTGCCTGCACCAAAATTCAGGAAGCATGAGACCAGCATGATCTCCCACATCTGACTGGACCCTACCAGGGCATGGAACTTACTGAAAGAGGAATTATGCAAGGAGGAGACAGACTGGCTAGAATTGTTTGTGGAAAATAAGATCACAGATTTATAACTAGAAGAAACATTGAAGCCCAGTGAGTCCAAATCTCTCATTTTATAGATGAGAAAATTGAAATGTGAAAGGGTTAAGCAGCTTGCCCAGGGTTAGTAAGTAGCTGAAATACCATTTGAACCCTGTTCATCCTGCTTTCAAATGTTTGTGCTTCTTCTGACTCTACCGAAAGAATCAGATGGAAATCAGGGAGTAAGGCAGAGAATAGGACCTAATACAATACTACATACAGAAAGGCAGCAGCAGTAGGATCCATAGTACAGAGGGAAAGGAACAAACAAGGTCTACCTAACCTGTCTAAGAGTTTGAGAGACAACTGGTGAGAACACATGGACCTGATCCAAGATCTGAAGCTAAAATACATATGTGATCAAAAGAAAACAAAAGGAAGAAATATTTTTGGGATTAGAAGCTAAAGAGGTAAGCCCAGAAAAGAATAAATCTATATTAGCCATAAGCAGAGCCACAGATACGGTCACAAGTGATTGCAACAGTGACTAGAAGAAATAAAATGGGAGATGAAAAATGAAATTCTAAATTAAATTTACAAACTTTGGAGGGAAAGGAGTTGTAAGCAGAATAAATAGCTTAGAACAGATGGTAGAAAGCCTTACTGAAATTGTGGTCTTCCTAAAAAACAGAGTGGAGCAAAAGAAACTCAGTGAATCCATTAGACAAGGAATACTAAAATAAAATCAAAAGATTGGTGGGAGTGGGGGGGGTAGAATAGAAGAAAATAAAATGTATCTATATAAAAAAACAAATGCTCTGGTGAACGGATTGATTAGAAATACTTTAAGAAATACTAAACTCCTTGTATACTGTGCTGAAACAACAAAAAAAAATCTGCAGTGTCATTTAAGATGTAACAAAAGAAAATTGTGCAATTCTGTTAGATCTGGAGGACTAAGTGAAAGTTAAAAGGAGAGAGAGAGAGAGAGAGAGAGAGAGAGAGAGAGAGAGAGAAAGAAAGAAAGAGAAAGAAAACAGCCAGGAATGTGACTGTCAAAATCCAAATTGCATCTGAAATTTGCCTAGTGCCCCTGTTCTAGCATTCAAACTTTGAAACCATTCTGTCTCACACTGTATCTCCCCTTAACACCTGGGGCCTCCTAACACTAATCATTCCTACAGCCTTCTGAACATGGAACATATCACTGTAAGATCCACCCCCTTCTCCCTTTAGTAAGGTCCTCCTCCTGGAACCTCCATTGTGTAGAGGGGTCCAAGTCATCTTTCATTCCCTTCCTGGCCCTGTTTCTGGATTTCAAAACCATGTTTTGTTTTTGTTTTTTTGCTTTTTGGAGGGCAATTGGGGTCAAGTAACTTGCCCAAAGTCACACGGCTAGCTTTTTGTTTGTGTGTGCGTTAAGTGTCTGAGGCCGGATCCAAACTCAGGTCCTTCTGACTCCAGGGCCGACACTCTACTCACTGTGCCACCTAGCCACCCCAGTAGGTACTTTCTTTTCTCCACACATCCTTCTTTAATTTCCTCTTGTGTCATTGTCTTCCCCTGTTAGAATGTAAGGTCCTTGAAGACAGAGACTGTCTTTTTTGTTTGTTAAATTCTGGGAATACAAATACAGAGTGTTGATCACATAGTAAATTCTTAATAAATTCTTGTTTCCTTCCTTTCCTTTCTTTCTTCTTTGTAAAGGATAAGTGAAGAGAGGAAAAAGAAGAGGAGAGAGAGTATGAAGGGAAATAAAAAATTGACAGTCACAAGAATGAATGTCAATGGCATGAACAGCCTTATTAAATGAAAAAGGATAGCAGAATGGATTAGAAAGAAGAGTTCATCAATATATTGTTTTTAAGAAACATACTTGAAGCATAAAGAATTACACAGAAATAAAATGAGGACCTGGGCCAGAATTCTTTATGCCTCAGTAGTATAAATAGAAAAGGTCAGAAAAAGATAAGCAAGGAAGCTATTATTCTTTTTTTCCCCTTTTTTGGAGGGCAATTGGGGTTAAGTAACTTGCCCAAGGTCACACAGCTAGGTTTTTTGTTTTGTGTGTTGAGTGTCTGAGGCCAGATCTGAACTCAGGTCCTTTTGACACCAGGGCTGGTGCTCTACTCACTGCACCACCTAGCCGCCCCAAGCTGTGTTATTTTTAATTGAACCATAGATACTAAAATAATACCAGTATCAAGTACATATATGAGTGTATGTGCATGTATGTATACACACACATGCACTAAGAGGCATAACACCTAAATACTTGAAGTAAAAGCAGTTAATTGAGTTACAAGGATAAGTAGACAGTAAAATTATAATAGTCATGGTCCTAGATAAATCTAACAAATAGGAAATAAGAAACAAATATAATTTTTTGAAAGGTTAGATATGATATTTCTCTGGTGATTACTGAGACTAGAAAGGGATATAAAGATTTCTCGGGTGTGTATGACACTATTACAAAAATTAACCATGTATCAGTGTTTTATAGATAGATAGATCGAAAGAAAGATAGAGATATCTCAAATGCAGAAAAGGAGAAAATTTAAATCCCTTACAAACCTGATACAATAAAAATTATAATCAATGAAAAGATATTTTAAGAAGCAATTCAAACTTAAAGGGTACTAAATAATTTTAATCTTAAAGAATTGTTGGGTCAGAAGAAGAAATATCAACAATAAATATTTTAAGCAGAGAAAATGAAAACAGTGAGACAGTATTTCTAAACTTTTGTAGTGCAGCAAAAACAGTCCTTAAAGAAAAATTTTCATTAAAAAAGATAACAAACAAAAAAAGAATAATTTTTTTTATAAAAGCAACCAAACCCAAAAATGTAATAAATAAAATTGATAACAAAAAAATCTATTGAATTTACAAATAAATTAGAATCTGGTTACTAAATTTGTTATACAGCTAAATAAAATGTAAAAGTTAAGGTTTTTTTGTTTGTTTTGTTTTTTTAAAAAACAACAGAGCACAAAAATAGATATTCCATAAATCAAAAGACAATAATTGATAAAAATTAATTGAATTGACAAAACTAATAAAACTAGAATCCGGTTTTTAATAATAAAATTATAAACCACATTGTTTTAAATAAGCAGAAAAATAAATTTCTGACAAAAAATTGAAAAAGAATTCTTGATAAAGAGGAAACAGAAAATTATTAGAAATTATTTTGCTCAATTACAGACTAAAAAGAGAACTGAGAACTAAATGAAAAGGATGAATATTTACAAATTTTTTTAAAATCCAGAATAACAGAGCAATAAAATAATCCAAGTTAAGATAAAAACATTGAACAAGCTATAAGTGAACTCCAAAAAGAATGGGAATGGAGGGATTGGACCAGATGAATTTTATAAAAAAATTCTATCAAACATTAAAAAAATTCCAACATTACATAAATTGTTTTGAAAAGAAATAGAAATCAGGGACAGCTAGGTGGCACAGTGAATAGAGCACTGGCTCTGGAGTCAGGAGGACTTGAGTTCAAATCTGGCCTCAGATGCTTAACACAAAAACTAGTTGTATGGCCTTGGGCAAGTCACTTAATCCCAATTGCCCTCCAAAAACAAAAAAGCAAAAAAACCCAAACAAAACAGAAAAGAAATGGAAATCCTACTAGACTCCTTCTCTGAGACAAATATGATCTTGATATTTAAGCCAGGGAGAAATAAAAGAGAGAAAGAAAATGATAAACCAGTATTTCTAAAGAAGAGTTATGTAAAAAAATGTTCAATAAAATATTAGCAAAGGGACTGCAATACCATTTAAAAAAAACTTATGGAGTAAGGACTTACTAATCACAAAAGCTTTTGGGAAAGATATAAAAAATTAGGGGTAGAAGGGTGGCTAGGTGGCAGAGTGAATAGAGCACTCTCCCTGGAGTCAGGAGGACCTGAGTTCAAATCTAGCCTCAGATGCTTGACACATACTAGCTGTGTGACCTTGGGCAAGTCGCTTAAAACCTATTGTCTCACCTCCCCCATCAAAAAAAAAAAAGCATAACCACAATGTCATTTGCCCTTTAACCTAGCAATACCACTTCTAGGCTTATTTACTGAAGAAATCAAATAAAAGACAAAGGCCTACCTGCAGAAAAAATGTTAAAAGTTTCACTTTTTGTTGTATCAAAGAGCAGGAATTAAAGTGTAGGCCCATCAGTTTGAGAAATACCTGGACAAATTTAATATCAGCATAGTATAATATTATTGTGCTATAAGAAAAATGGGTAATTCTTGCTTTATGTGAATTCACATTATGCAAGTTCAACTTTATGTATAGAATACTGAAAGAAATCCTCATTCCAAAAAAAAAATACTTATGCTAACTTTACAGTACTGTGCGTGCTTGCTCGCTCTCTCTCTCTCTCTCTCTCTCTCTCTCTCTCTCTCTCTCTCTCTCTCTCTCTTATTTTGCCCCTCATCTCAGGGCTCCTTAGCCTCCTATCCCTCTATAGTTTTCCCCCACAAAAAGCCTGAAAAGAAAAATCATCCAAGTAAAAGCAGAACAGACCTTCAGAGAGAGTACTACCACCACCACCATAGTTGGATTGGGGGCCTGACTTGAGACCTCCACTGCCAAGAGAAGAGACCTTTGTTCTGTCTGCCCACTTGCCCCCGTGTCTGCCTTCTGTCCTTATGCAAACAGTACTGCATGTCTATCCCTTGCCCTCACATGAGCAGTACGCTGGCCCCCTCCCTCCAGGGGTACATGGGCCCCTTTCCTATCTCCCTCCATAGCTCCTTTCCCCATATTTCAGTGTAAATTCTCATTACATAGAGGTCCGCAGAATGGTCCACTTCTATAAAATGAGAACTGTCTGTAATCCAAAAGCCATGCATTTTAGAGAAACCTGGAAAAATTTGGATGAGTTCAGGCAGAAAGACTTAAGGACTCTGGTCATTGTAGTGACTAATAATGATTCTAGAGGATATATGAAAAAGCATGTTATCCATGTTTTTCCCCTGTTTGAGAGGTGATGGACTCAACATACAGCACTGTAAAAACAAAACTTCTGAATGATCAAGGCTACGATTAAAACTTAAGACTGATTATCCATGATTCCTGTCTCTTGGCAGAGAATTGGATTACAGGTGCTGAACAAATGAACAGTATATGAATTAATTTTGTTTGGTTATACTTTTTCTTACTTCTTTCAGGGTGAGTAAGGGGGAATTTAATGGAGAGTGATGAGATTTTAGAAAGGTAAAAAAGGAGTTTCATTGAATCTCTTTTTTAAAATATATACAAGAGAGCTAAAGGAAATCCAGAAGGAAACATAGAGAAGTAGGTCTTTGGAGCTAACGTAGTAAATTGGAAATATGCTTTATAAAACCTTCCAAGCTTGAGTTTTATGAGCAGTCTATTTTTTCTATTCTCCTTTGTTTATGGAAATGTTTATGTTCTTTGATGTTTGTCAAATTCTTAACGATAAAGACAAAAATATTAAAAATAGTAAGTGAGGATAGTTTAGGCTTACAGGACAGTGTGTGTATAGAGACTTGGAGATGGGTGATAAGAATATATGTGGTGAACAAGTAGGCTGGTTTGTCTGGAATGGAGAGAGTGTGGTAAGGAATGATATGAAATAGGCCTAGCATCGCTTAGAGCCACATTGTGAAGTATGCCAAAAGATGGGGAGTTTTGTTTGCATTCAGTCGGAGGCCACATTTGAGGACTTTAAGAGCCACATGTGGCCTTGAGGCTGCAGGTTCCCCTTCCATGTGCCCAACCAAAGTAGTTTGTATTTTATCTTCAATGGAGTTTTATCTCCTGGGCCTTCTTATTCTAGGAAATGACTTGTTTAGACTCGTGTTTTAGAAAATAACACTTGGGCAGCTTTGTAGATGGTTGAAATAGTAGAGATTTGAGGGAGGAACGCCATTGAAAAGATTGCAAATGATGAAGGAGTAAACTAAGATTGTGGCTCTGTAACTAAAAAGAAAGGTACAGATATATGAGATGTTAGAGAAGTACTGATTGAATTCTTTTAAAGGCACAAACAAAATGAATTGACAGCAAGTTCTTAAAATTTTTGTTGTTCAGTCATTTGAGCTTTGTCTGACGCTTTGTGAACCCATTTGGGGTTTTCTTGGCAGTGATATTAGAGCGGTTGCTATTTCCTTTTCCAGCTCATTTTACAGATGAGGAACTGAGGCAAACAGGGTTAAGTCACTTGCCCAGGGCCACACAGCTAGCAAGTATCTAAAGCCAGATTTGAACTCAGGAAGATTTAGTCTTCTAATTCCAGTTCCAGCCCTCTATCCACTGTGCCACCTGGCGGCCCCAGTTCTTAAGATAGTGAATTGTTAAAAGCCAGAGTGGCCATTTTATTTTCTTGACTCTGTTGGATTTGTATAGTCTGCTGCATTTATGTGAAATGACCGGAGTTATGTTTGTTATGGACAAGTTTACATAACTGCTAACATCTATTGCATGTTTTTGTTTTTCATGTACTTGTGAATCAGATCAATGTTAGTGTATGAATTGTAAAAAAAATTATAGGCACACATTTTTATGAGTATTTTTATTTTGCAAGCTCAATTTAGTTAATATGAGTTAAACATGTTTTTAGTTCATGGTATAAATATACAGTTTGTATGTATTTGCTGATTTCCAATATGGATATCATTATACCAAGGTGGAATCTTAGGGTTTTCTTTTCTAATCAAGAAAATGTGCTACAAAAATTTGTGTTTAGACAAAAGGATTTGTTTGTTCACAAATCCATAGCATTGTTCTCACTCTTAATATGTCATATTCTATATTCTTCCCCTTCCTACTTTCCATTTTTTTTTCATTCATCTTTTGCATCATTCCAGGAAAAAGATCTAATGAAGAAGTATTTTTAAAATAATTTTCTTTGAGGCTTCATTTTGTTTAATCACTAGAAAAGAAATTCATATATTAAACTGTAGGCAGTTGGTTTATAGGCTATGATTTAAATGATAATGTTTTATTTGGGAAATTTTTTCTTTCTAGAGAATATAGAGGATAGTACTGATGAAGAGGCACCTTTGAACAGCCCAGGAGTAGAGGGAAGGTAAGAAGTCACTTTGTGATGATGATGATGATGATGATGATGATGATGATGATGATGATGATGATGATGATGATGATGATGATGGTTTGTTCAGTGCTTTACAAATATGATATCATCTTATCCTTGAAACCTCTGGGACGTGGGTACTTTTATTATCTCCTCTTTTATAAAAGAAGAAACCGAGGCAGAGCTTAAATGACTTCTCAGGTAAAAAATACCAAACTACTTAACTAGAAATGTTCTTCAGCACCTCAAGGGACAGTAAATCTTACTGTTGTGTATACTTAATGAGGTGGCCCATGGCTTAAGCCACCACACCTCCTCTGTGAGGAAGCCTTCCCACCAGTTCTGCACAGGGAGCTCCACCCTGTGCTGGGGTCTTTCTGTGGTGATGCTTCAAATATGGCCATCCCACCTCCATCTCTAAAGTTAGCTTTTATGCTGTGTTTTTGGTGCTCGAAGATTTATTGGCAACAGGCACATCTACCATATAACCAGTCCATCCCCTTTAATTCTTTGGGGACTGTCATGTTCTTTTTGCAGCTCTGAAGTATTACCAGAAGCATTTGTATTTTTTAAAAGAGAGGCTTTTGTTTCAGGGAGAAGCTTAGAGTAATCAAAAGCACTGTGCAGTTTCACAAATGCAAATCCAGTCTGCTGTTTTTGTCCGATTCAGTTCTGGGTTCAGTTCATTGTCCGTCTGTAGTAATTTGGACCTGACCAGGCCATCCTTGTACCTCAGCTTCTAGATTAGAATGGAGTGAGAGACTTGCAGAACATTTAGTAGTTGACAAAAGGATTTGTACTTAGCCATAACATGGAGAAGATACCAAACAAGGGCCTTCTGCCTCTGAGTTGCTCCAACTGATTTGCAGGCAGAATCCTGAGAAAGTAGTCTGAGCTCCTCATCCCCCTCACCCATTTTGTACTCAAACAAGCAGGAAGTTTTGTCAGTGATAAAGCAGTAGTCCCCTAAGTCAGTTAAATCTTGGGGATGATTTCATTGCTTTTGAGGAGTTTAGGAAAAGCTAGCCTAGTCTATGTGATAGAACCCTAAGAAATATTGTTCCTATTTTATTTATCTCTCTCATGTATGTGTAGGTATGTATATATGTACATGTGTGTGCACATGTACATGTATGTGTGAATATATTCATAAATATAGCTGGATATAGACAAGTCTCTTTGGATTAGTAAATGTGTACGTATATGTATATATTTATGTTATACGTGTGTGTGCACATGTACACATGCACACATATGTATCCATCAGTCTACTACACTTAGGGCAGCTAGGTGGTGCAGTGGATAGAGCACCTGGCCTAAAGTCAAGAAAACTTATCTTCTTGAGTTCAGATCTGGCCTCAGACACATACTAGCCAAGTGACCCTGAGCAGGTCACTTAACCCTGTTTGCCTCTATTTCCTCATCTGTAACATGAGCTGGAGAAAGAAATGGCAAAACACTCCAAGAAAACCCAAATGCGGTCACAAAGAGTTGGGCATGACTGAAACACCTGAACAACTACAGTTGCTCCATCCAATTTCACATCATAGTCTACATAATTGGCATTCTTCATCCACTTGTTTTTTCTAGTGCCCATAATTCTAAGGAACTATTTTTAGTGATTATGAATCTCATTTAGAAGGCCCTGCAATGTTAAAGCATTAATGCTAAATGTTATCTACCGATAGGAACATATAGACTTAGATAGGAACTCTGCCCTGGATACTAATGTGACAGTGGCAGACACTGTCTTTGCAAGCATAACTTTGCAAGTATAACTCACGAGGCATTGGGGCTATTTTGGCCTCTTCATTGTTGCAGTTTGCATATTTCAGTGGCTGTCTTAGGAAATGGTGATAGTCTGCATTCATCCTTTCATCCATTTTCCATTTTGCTTAGTGTCAATAGCTTGTTTAAATGATAAGGTTCAATTTTATTGATTGCACACCATATCTTCTCAGAGATGTAATTTGTCATACTTTGTAGTACCAGGGACAGAAAAATCTGTGTTCAAACCCCACCTCTTACACTTACTTACTGTGTGACTCTAGATGAGTTACTTAATATTTTAAACCTGAAATAACTCACTGAAGTTATGAACTAGTCTCTGTTTGCATCGGTGGAGAAATTTTCCACACTGGGTGTTTTACAATCTGATTAAAATATAGACTGGTGCCTTTTTTCAAAGGATCTTGTATTTTAAAGTTAAAAGGGATCTTAGAGGTCAGCTATTCCAGCCACACTTATTTAATAGGTGGGGGGTTTACTAGTTGTAGGTTACATAGGCGGTAAGTGACTGAGTTGGGGTCTGAACCTGTATTTTTTAATTCCAAGTCCAGTATTCCTTCCACCACACCACATTACTTCATTTTAATGTTTTCTTCTAATTTGGTATTGATTTTGATCTTAACTATAATTAGTTTGTAGTGTTAATGTATGTCATCTGATTCAGAAATGCAAGCCACAGCAGTAGCAGGTCATTTCCTGTTTCAGGATATAATCAGTTTCATTATTTTGTGAAGTAATTTGATGATCACTATGTCCAGCAACTCTGAATAACTTTTGAAGAAAATACCCTATTATAGTAGCATTAGAATTGAATGTGGTGTACAAGCCTTTTCCTTTATGTTTTAACTGTCATGCCCTGTGTCTGCCTTTACAAAACATATCCTGCTAAAAACTCAAGAATATTTTGAAATCTTCCCAGAATTTTTCTTCCTCCTCATTCCCTATGACAGATATTGGTGTGTAATCCACAATTGTCTTCACCGTTGTCTTTTTGCAAGTGCTCATCAGGAGCACTACTATATGTGATCATCACATTTCTCATGAAATCATGCCTTTTTTTACCCTTGGATGTACAATTTGCTTCTCTAAGGAGAATTTGTGCCCTTCCTTTTGACTGCCACTAACTTTTGTCTTCTGGTTTCACTTATACTGAGAACATCAAGACTGATATAATTTAGTTCCTTCAATACATTTATTGGTGATTAGACAAGAATCTGTCCTTCAGAGTACCAGCAGTTAGGTCAATATTTATAGATAGCCTAATAACTGGTCCTAGGCCTGTCTATAATTATCTGTACTGGTCCTCAGAAAGCTGATGTCACTTGAATCCTTGTCGTTCAGTCCTTTTTCAGTTCTATCTGACTTTTTGTGACCCCATTTGGGGATTTTCTTGGCAAAGATGCCAGTGTAATTTCCTTAGCCTTTTCCAGCTCATTTTATAGATGAGGAAACTAAGGCAAACAGGGTTTAGTGACTTGCCCAAGGTCATACAGCTGGTAAGTGTCTGAGGCCAGAATTTAATTCAGGAAGATAAGTCTACTTGACTTCAGGTCTGGTATTCTACTGTGCCACCTAGTTCCTACTTAAAGCCTTAGTAGCATGTTAAAGCTTCTAGAGCTTGTGTACCACTAACATGGTTTTTGCCATTCCTACTGTACTGCTACAATGAAAATAACAAAAATAAAGATAAAGTGCCCTGTTAAGAATTTTTAGTCATAAATATTTGTGGAATAGAGTTTTTAAGCATTCTTTCAATGATTTATTTACCTATAGCTCACTATCTTCAGACCTCATGAAGCTTTGTGGTGAAGTTAAGCCAAAAAACAAGGTAAGGTGAAATCAAGATAATAGGAAAAGTGAATTTCTATTACTGATCTTTCATTGGCACTTCTTTGCACTTTCTCCATTTATGTTTAAATCACCTGTCCTAGCTGTCATAAATCTAGCACCTAAAGAAATTGGAGTGGACTTAATATAAATTAGGCTATAAAAATATGTAGATTTCATCAGAAATCTTAAAAATGGCTTACATTACTACTAGTTTAATTATTCAGGCTGTTACTAATTGCTGTAGTATATATCATTGGCAGAACTAATTTGCTATTATCATAAGTTAGGCACAGTAGTTCTATAGGGATAGTACAATTCTATAATTTGAAGCAATTATAAGATGGTTTAAATATATTTAGTCTTCCATAGAGGAAGCAACTAAACTTTAACTTGTGGTTCTATAATTAAGTGGCAGATTTAGAATTTTCATTTATTTACTGTCTAAGCCCAGCTCTAGCCTCCCCCTGCCTCCCGTCTTTTCATATGACATCCTGGTGTACACTTTACATATACATATATATGTATACATATATAAGTTTAACATATTTCTTAATCTTTTGAATAATAGTTTGCTTCTAACTCCTTTTTCCCCCTTTGGGTATTAGGCACGAAGGAGGACCACAACTCAAATGGAATTGCTCTATGCAGATAGCAGTGAACTAGCTTCAGACACTAGTACAGGAGATGCCATCTTGTCTGGCCCTCTTACACCTGTTGCAGAAGGGCAAGAGATTGGAATGAATACAGTGACAAGTGGTACTTCTGCTAGGGAAAAAGAGCTCATTCCGCCGTCTGGCTTACCTTCTAAGATAGGCAGCATGTAAGTTTGGCGCAGCTAAACTAACTCTCTGTCTTTTTTGCTTTTTATATGCATGTGGCAAATATCTTATGTGTAGTATAAACATTTTTAAAATTTATAGGATCTGTAATTTTCAGACTAATAAATATTAGATGCACTCCTAAATAGTGTTAGTTTAATTTTTTTTATATACTTTAAAGTTTATGTGAATTTGAGATCTTTCTGGGTGAATTTTTTCTTCAGAATTAAAGTTTAATTTAAAAATTATTTAGTAATTTAAATATTTTATTGAAATAGATTTGCTTATTATTTAAATTATTTATGATTAAATAATTTAAATATGTTATTTGAATAATTTAAAAATTAATTAAAATTTAAAATCTGAATTTTAGGGATAATCTTTTAGATGTAGTAGTTTTTTTAGGGGCAGTTGCATAAACATAAATTCTAATCCTAATTTTAATATCTAAATTAGATTATATTAAATCCATTGCAAATTCCCTTATTTTCAGAACCTGGACACAGTAGAGGTCCACCAGTCCTTTGTAACTTATTTATGAAATATATAATCTTAAAAAAATCATATTAATCCTTCATTCCGTGAAATTTATTGCATTTAAGCATTTCCCAGCAGAAGATATTTCCCTTAAAGTATCACAAGTATGGGCTGAAGTCACTGTCCCTGTCACTATGAAGCCCGGGTCTAGCCTCTCATTATCTTTTCACATACACTTTTTTCATTGCAACAGCTAAGAGATAATTCTGTTTTAAAATTGTTTTTTGGGGGGGATCAAATAATATAACATATCCCCACAAACTTTTTTTCATATTAAAAAATCAACCATTTTCTGGTTCAGATCTTCATTGACATCTTCCATACTAACCCTCACACACAATTTACCAATAATTTGTGAGTTCAATAGCATGGCTGTATTAAGGAATATTAAAAATAACAATTTACATATATGTACCATATCAGATTTGAAAGTTGCAGATAAGCTAATTAACACACTTTTCCCCACTCAAAAAGAAATCTGTTCTTTTACTATAACCTTTATTTTCTACAGATATTTCTGGTGTCTTCAGTTTAGATTTTATTTTAATGATGGCAAATATTTCTTGCATGTGCCTGAAGTGGCATAAATAATTGCAGTTGCTATTTAGAGACTGCTAACTGACACAGCTGAGCATTTTAATACTTTCATGATAAAAATTGCTTAAAAGATTAGTGGATTTTAGGAGCTTGCATGTTTCAATACTTAGTCTGTCAGATGAATAGAAACTTTTGGAGCCTCAAGACTCCAAGACTATGGCCTGGAATCCAGATTCAGGTAATATCTTCTTTTTGCAGTTTTTATCATTTAGCCCTCATGATGGGTTTTGTTGGTCATGGAAGGCACAGTTATCTTGGTTGTGTCTCCTTCACTTAAGATTTTGTAAATGTTGATTTGTGTATATTCTTTATGATATTGTTATCAAGATTTAATCAATAAATTACTAAAATTATTTATTGTTCAAAGTAAAATAATTTACTCAAAATATACCAAACTTCATCTATTTTGTACCTTTTTTTTTTTTTTTTAAAGCAATTGGGGTTAAGTAACTTGCCCAAGGTTACACGGCTAGGTTTTTGTTTGTGCAGATTAGGTGTCTGAGGCCGGCTCCGAACTCGGGTCCTTCTGACTCCAGGGCCGGCGCTCTATTCACTGCGCCACCTAGCCGCCCCTATTTTGTACCTTTTTTATGGCAAAATCTGATTTATATTTTAAGATAAGTAAATATTCTGTGCATTGACAGTCATATGTTCCCCCACTTATTCTATGAAGTGTGCTTTTTAAATTTACTTTAAGTCATTTTAAAAGTAATTCTCTTAGTTCTCAAGGATAAAAATAAAGCAAAGATCTTTTTTCCAAACTTCCTTATAACTAATTTTGTTGTAGTATAAAAATAAGAATAAGACAATATAAAATTTTGACAAATAGATGGGATGGGGAAAGCTAAATTGTTAAAAAAAAAAAGTCTATAGTACATCGTGGGTCCTTGTTGAATTTTCAAATTAAAATGCTTGTTGAATTTTCTTGAAATGATTTTAAAAAGTTCTTATTCTCATGATTTGTATTTAATAAAACTAGCAATCATTTGTATGGTTGTGTTTTTTAGCCAACTTGTTATTTTGAGGCATTTTGTTTTTGTTTTTTTTAAACCCAATATCTTATGTCTTAATTTCTTTCTTGATAATTATTCAATTTTACATCTAATTTAACCACTATTTAAAGCATAGATGTGGAATAATGTACCACAAATGTTTTAGTGTCAAATGAAACCACTTAAAAATGTATATATTTAGTGAGATTTGTTTAAGTTATTTGTAAGGTTTTCTCATCCTGAGTTTCTATTTTTTATCTTTTTTCACATTATGTTCCTTTCTAAATTCTTCTTTTAGGAAAAAAATACTGCATTTATTTGGCAAATGGCCTCATATATGGGGCAATATGACCAATTAAATTATATTTCAGTTTTTAAATTTTAGTACTTAAAGTAATTTTTCGTATCACCTTAGCTCTAGACAACCATCTGTACCCGAAAAGAAAATAACTGAACCTTCACCTTTAACCAAGAGAAAGGCATTTGAAAGAGCAGAAAAATCAAAGACTAAGGAACAGAAACAGTAAGTTACTATTACCATTCATCTCCCGGATAAATTACACTTTTCATTGTTAATGTATCTGTAACTTAGGATAGAGATTGGACCTATTATTTCATTACTATAGGGAGCTCCCATCTAGTTAGCAAAATTAGCAAAGCAGGTCAGTACCATCTCAGCAGTTTATAATCAGGATTTGCTAGAGCTTGAAAAGTTAAGTGTTATTTGCCCAAGATTACACCGCTAGTGTATTTCAGAAGCAAGGCTTAAACCCCTATCTTCCTTTTTCCAGGGCCAGCTTTCTGTCTGTCCACTGAGTCAAACTGACTCTCAAAAACAAATATCAAGTAAGGACTCTGGCTTAGTGCAAACACTGGGATACCCATTACACAAATTATTTTAATTACATCGATATATCACTATTTCTGAGAGACAATCAGTTGATTGTTTACCTATTTTAGTTGTCTGATTAAAGATACACAGAGACATAGCCTCAGATTTTTATATTATTTACCTGATAATACAGTATTACTGATAATACTGTACTACTCCTTCAGAGTATTTTAGGAATAAAGCAGATAAATTACTTATAAAGATAAGAATTAGACAAAATGTTCTGCAGTTATTTGAACAAGATATATATTTACACTGACTTCTGGTTTCCTCAGACAAAACTTTCTCTAGTTCCATACAGTGGTCAGCACAAGAATACCAGACAACAAGGTTTTTCATTAAGAGTTCTTATGAGAGTGCATGCTATCTTATCTTTTCTTTATACTGGGAATACCTTAATTAAAGCTGTGTTAGGCATGTTTCATTCAGCCTTTTCTAACAAATCATAACCAACTAAAGACACATCTTTAATGTTCTTTTTTTTTTTTGTAGCTCAGACTCTGGAACCTCAGAGGCTAGTCTTTCACCTCCTTCTTCCCCACCAAGCCGGCCCCGTAATGAACTGAATGTTTTTAGTCGTCTTACTGTTTCTCAGGGAAACACATCAGTTCAGCATGATAAGTAAGTCGCAGGGGAAAGCTGGACTTTCCATGGCATTCTAAGTTCTTTAGTATGGTTTCCAAAAAATATTTTTATCTCCTCCCCACTTAAACACTTGCTATATTTTAAAATCTATTTTCTAGTGCATAAATATTTAAATGAAATGCAGGGTAAAAATTAGATAAAACTATTTTCCTTCAGTATGGTATTCACTATTAGAAGATTAGTACTTATGTCCTTTCAGAGTTTAACTTTACTGATTCTTTCAAAGGAAATATATCTTCAATAACTCTAGAAGTTTGAGCCCACAATTTAATTCTTATGATAGCCTCTCACCCCAGTATTCTGCATTACTAGAAGCAAATCCATTAACTTCTATTATAAATAATAGCCTAAAATAACTTTTCTTAAATACACTTTATCCTTTTCATCAATCAGAACATCTATACCAAAGAATGGTATCAATTCTAGTTTTGGAAAAAGGAGTACTATAATTTTTTTGACATGCTGAGAATATGAACATTAAGATTTTAAGAACAAACTTTTCAAAATTATTGAACTATGGGGTGGCTAGGTGGTGCAGTGAATAGAGCACTGGCCCTGAAGTCAGGAGGATCTGAGTTCAAATCCGGCCTCAGACACTTAACACAATTAATAGCCATGTGACTTTGGGCAAGTCACTTAACCCCAATTGCCCTCCAAAAAAACCCAAAAACAACAAAAAAAAATTATTGAACTATAATATCTTTTGAAATAAACTCATACTGACACTGTTAGTATAATGCGCATATCAACTCATTAGTAATTGGAAACTGTTTTAAGTTTAAATTATAGCATGTTGAAAGTATGTGTTTTTTCACTGCTTGTTTTTCTATGCTATTCATTTTCTCAAGTGTTCAGTTGGATCATAAAATTTATAGGATACCATCAAAAGTCTTTTAAAATCAATCTGGCCTGTGTAAGACTTTCTGCTCATTAATAATTAAAATTTCAGACAAAAAATAGAATGCAGTGGATATAACTGAAATATCTGTTTTGAAATAATTTAAATGAAGTCAGAGTAGTTCTAATTTATTTTAACTTACATCAACCACTTTTATTATTTTTATTTAAGTTAACAGATATTTGTGTCAGTATTTGGGTATTGAGTATTGAAAGAATTAAGTATTCCTTTTGACAGTTGTGCCTCCATTAAGTAACTTTAAAAATTGCCAAATAACCTCTATGGTTACTTTCACTGTCCTAAGATATTTTTTTCCAGATTTGGAATAATTCTGATAATTTACATATAGCTCTGTATTTCCCAGTGAAATTTGCCAACTTAATTTGACTCTATAAATAATATTTTTAAAACTTTTGCAAAGTTTTGATTATAAAAAGGAAAATTACTATAACCTGTAATCAACCACCCAAATACATGGTACATTTCCTTCCTTCAGTCATTCTTTTATCCCCAGTCTATTTTCAGTAAGTCCCCTTTTCAACAAACAGCTACATGTTAGAATAGTTCCTAGGCCATTTATTATACTGGTACATTGAAAACTAGACAAAAATTAATTCCATACATTGAAGTCTTGTCTCATGTAGACTTACACCCTATATCAAACCCCACCCTTCATCCCATTCTTTTCCAAAGCCTATTGAGGATACACATGGCTGTTCTCCATTTTGAAGGCTTGTGAGTCACAGAGCTCCAACCATGTGACTCTCACCTTTAGGTCTGAGCAAGTGGTACATAAAAGTAAAATTATTTCTTCCTACATCTTACTAATATTTTATGCATTTTAATGATGAAAATTCACCATACACATTCCTAGTGGAACTTCCAAATTACAGGCTGTCTTTCTATGGATTTAAAGGTTTTCATTTTAAGAAAAGTTAATAAAAGTTATTTTAATTGAAGGAATTTATATTATGCCCTTGATGTCCTTCCCATATTCTTTATGCCTTTAATACTCTTCTAGTAAGTAAGTTATAATTTGGAAAACCTGAAGTAAAAGTAAAAACTTGAAACAAAGTTAAAAACTAATATCCATATTAACAATTTTTTAAATTATTGATATCCCCTCAAATGGAGAAGCAGAACACCATGAGCAAAATGTTGGCACCATTTGTGGGTTAGCCCATACTATTAATGTTCAGTTCATTCAGAAACTTTGCAATGCTGATACCTGTATTCTTTTTCCTCATGATACTGCCACTGTTCATTATAGGTCTGATGACAGTGATTCCTCTCTGTCGGAGGTACACAGGTACTTTCTCTCTTTCTTTCTTGGCATTCTGATCTTACTAATTTCTTAAAATGTCTTTCAAGAGTTTTCCAAGCAAAGTCTCATTTTCTTGCATGCTCTTGTTTTTCCCTTTCTTCTAAACCATACACCTGCATTGGATTTTACTTTTTTTTCTGCCAGAAATTTACCCTTTTGTAAGCATGCATTTTAGGGGAAAATAGGGGCAGACTTTTTTGTTATGGTGGCTTTAAAAATTTGCAGTCTTTGCTTGCTGTCTGTGTGCACAATATTTTTCAAAAATAGCATTATACATACATAAATGTTAATAAGAATTGTTACCCATTTATTAGTTCATAGATCTAATTCATAGAAATGAGAGGCCCTGGGTGAGATATTTGTGACTGTTAATATTATTTAAATGAAGAATTTTAAAGAAGTTTTGTAGAGCAATAGACATCTTGAATGATATGAATGACAAAAAAAGAAGAAACAAGAAAGAAAAAAAGAATGAAGCAAAAAAGTACAAGAAAGGAAAATAGTATTTTAATGTATGGAATTATATTACTATGTGGTTTTTAATTTAACGGAATAGCTATTGATTTTTGGAATTTTCCATTACTTTTTTCTCCTCTCTTCCTCTTTCCTTTTGCCTATTTCTGTCTGTTTATTTTTCCTGTTACTTAGTAATTTCGTGGCCAATCTTCTAGAATGTAGGCTGGATGAAAGTGAGATGAAATATTCCCATTCATTGCTGTGTACTTTTATAGATATGCTGGAGAAAAATGAAGAATTATTTTTTTCTATTTAGTTTCTTATGAACAATAGCTTCAATATTTCTATTGTATTATTTTAAAATACTCAAAAATTGACCTTTTTTCAAATTTGTATGGTTTTATTTTAACATTTATTATAATGTTATAAGTGTGCCCAATTTATATTGATTTAGTGGTAGTCTTCAAGCTCTTTACTCTAAAAAATTAAGGCTATTTCTCTGTAATAATAAATCAAAATCCAACTTAAAATTTTCTTCTTATT
This sequence comes from Gymnobelideus leadbeateri, assembly GCA_011680675.1. NCBI lineage: Eukaryota > Metazoa > Chordata > Mammalia > Diprotodontia > Petauridae > Gymnobelideus > Gymnobelideus leadbeateri. The sequence goes on from WOXC01003361.1 coordinate 49,959, forward strand.
TTTATAATACATTCATGAGAATGAAAAATTATGGTTCTGGGCCTCTTTGAAGTATCCAGTTTAGTGAAGAACAAATTGTAAAGACACAAGTTAGAAAGGATAAGTATTTGGAGAAATGTTATTTAAAACTATGACATATTGTAATAATAGCATTTGAAATCACATAAGCTAGGACACATTTAATGGGACTCTTACAACTAACTGACAGTTGTATGAGGAACAGCAAAATAATTCATGTTTTTCGTTTCTAAAACATAAGATTGCTTAATTGGATAAATTATGTTCTATTTGACTCTTAACTATTTATCACACTGAGCTTTAACTAAACAATAAACTGCTCTATAATTGCTGGAAACCTTACATTTTACTTGATGAAAAGCTTTGACACCTCTTAAATGATGAATGACCATAATAAACTTGAACTCACTGTGAGCGCATGCACATACACACACACAACAACACACACACACACACACACACACAGTTTGGTGTATTTGTTAAACTTAACATGAGTATGACTGCTAAGAAGCCATAGAATTGGGAAGACTCAGATTTTTATTTTTTGAGGATGTGGCAGTTGTTTTAAAAAATTTTTTTTCAGCAAATATATTATTAACTAGCTGGCTTCTGACCAAGGAAAAAGACATGAATTCTTGGATCACAACCTGAAATGAACTGACCAAATTTTATGAGATTCTTAAATCAATTATATTATAATAATATATCAAATTTATAGGTGAGAAAAATGAAGTCAATGGATGAAACTACTAGGTGGCGCAATGAATAGAGCACCAGCCCTGGAGTCAGGAGTCAGACTTGAGTTCAAATCCAGCTTCAGACACTTAACACTTACTAGCTGTGGGACGTTGGGCAAGTCACTTAACCCCATTTGCCCCTCCAAAAAATAAAAAAGCAATAAATGAAACTACCCCGGTCCTCCAGATAATAGTATTCAAGTTAATGAGACATGGGAGTAATACTAGTAATACTTGTAGAAATATTTTACTATTCGCTATTTAATGAACAGAGCACTAGTTCTGCTACATCTATCTCTAATAGTAATAGTAGTATAGTAAATATTCATGGTAGATAGTAATTTGCCCACATCTTTCCAAATCCATTCTCTCCTCAGTTTCTACTACCACTACCCTTTGTTTAGGGACTCATTCAGCTATCTGTTGCAGTGTACTCCTAACAGTTCTTCCCACCTCTGCTCTCTTCCTGTAATCCATTCTTCATGTTGATACAACTTCCTGCTGGACTTGTAGCTGAAATCTACTATATTTGTTGTCTCATCCATTAGAATGTGGGCAGGAGCCTAATGTTCAGCACAGTGCTTTGCCCATATTTTTGCATAATAGCGTACTTAATTTTTATACATGGATTCATTCATGTTCATTCATTCATCCATACATCGGGCCCTGTCATCAGTGGCTCCATATTTGTCTACTGAGACAACTATTCCCACTCCTTTGTCAGGCATTCAGGTTCCTCCACTGCTACTCCATATGCTATTGCTATAGCCGTATCTCACTCTGCTTTTCTTATTCTTTAGCCAAACTGATTATAATCTCCTCAGAGACAACACAGCTTTCTGCCTTAATGCCTTTGCTTTGTTCTTTATTATAGCTACATTGTTGGCCCGACTCCTCTTTGGCCACTTAATCTCTAGTCATCCTTTAAAGGTCACCCTTGATACATGTTTTCCTGTGATTAATGACTTTCTTTTTCCTTCTAAATAAAACTTTATTCATACCTCACTTATGTATTATTTTGCATTAATAGTCATTTGTATATGTGTTAAATTCCACCATTCTCTTTGTTGTTGTCACCCATTTTTCCCAATACATATTTTAGTTTATTATCAATTTAATACAAATCAAGTTTGTCTCATTCCAAGATTTTTCCATGAGCCTTATAAGGATCCTTGTATTGTATGGTCCCCTTTATTTTTTCTGCCTCCCTAAACTAAATGACTACAGTACCTGTTTCATCTGCCTCAGATTATCTCATCCAATCCTTACTTTGTACTTTTCTTGGTCCTCAAAACATTGAGTAAATGTTATACTTTAAATAATATTTTTTGTTATAGTAACTATACTAAGAATTTAGAATTATTGGGTCTTAGATATAAAAGGCATATTAACAGTCTTATAATCTTCTTGAAAGGCAGCATGATATAATGGTGAAAGTTCTGGTTTTGGAGTGCCAGTCTTGGGTTCAAGACTTCTTTGCTATTTGTTACTTGTTTGATCTTGGGCAATTCACTTTACTTCTCTGGATTTCTACATCTGTAAGATGAAGGGTTAGTCTAGATTAGGGTTTCATAACCTCAGGTTCATGACCTTTTTATACTTTTGTATTTCAATATAATTAGCTTGTATTGTATTTATATACATTTCAATATATTTATTATATATTGAATTTATTATATACATTTCAATATATATTTGTTATATATTGAATTTATTATACATATTTCAATATAATTAGCTTCCTTTGTAATCCTATGTATTTTACTTTATGAATTTAAAAACATTATTCTGAAAAAAGGGACTTTAGGTTTCTGTAGACTATCAAAGGGATCCATGGCATAAAAAAAAAGCCAAGGACTTCTGATCTAGATGATTTCTAAAGTCCTTTTCTAGCTCTAAAATTGCAGGCTCCCAATTTTTGAAGTTATCTCCTTTATTATATCATCCCTGTCAAGGAAATAATGTAGCCTTTGCTTAGATACTTCTAGTAAAGAACAGCTCATTTCTTCAGAGACATTCTCTTATCAGACAATATCTACCTACCTGTAACTTCCATTGCCTGGATTTAGTTCTACTGTTTTGAGTTAGAACAGTTTAGTTCCTGTATGACATTCCTTCATGTGTTTGAAAACTTATACAATGTCTTTCCTAAATCTTCTCTTCTCCAAGGTAAATGTCCCTAGTTCCTTTCTCAAATATTATGGTTTCTAGAACCTTCCTTTCTGGTTCCTCACCTATAGAGATGTCCTTTTTCTCAACATTCACCATAGAATTCAACACCCAGAGCTGATTTTGATACTTCAAATTTGATGTGAAGAAGGTAGAGTATAGTGGATTTATTATGTCTATCATCCTGTCACCTTTATTTCTATTAATGTAAGTTAATATTATTTTACCTTTTTTTTTTGGCAGCCTTATAAATGTTTTCGGCCAAAACTGAGTTTGTCTTACCCTACAAGGTTTTTAAAAAATATGTGAATTCCTCTTTATGTAGATAGATCTTCCCTATCATCATTCAGTTGTTTTTTTTAATCTAATTTGTATTATGTTTTACTTAAAGCACAGTTATATTCCTCTTAGATTTCCAGAGTTTGCATTTCTGATTTCTATGTTGTATGTCTCTGTGCCTTTTCATTCAAGTAATATTCTTACTTAAGACTTTTGAAAATCAAGGATTAAAAAATGAATTAGGATATAACAACATATAATGGTTATTTTCAACTATATCCCTCTTTTTCCCTCAGGGGAATAATCAACCCGGTTCCTGCTTTGAGGAGTATCAAATCTTCTCCACTTCAGTGCATTCACATCGCTGAAGGGCATACAAAAGCTGTGCTATGTATAGATTCCACTGATGATCTTTTATTTACCGGATCAAAAGGTAAGTGCCCTTAAATTATTAGCATAAACTTAATGAAATCCTAGATTAATAAAATCTTAGATATGGGAAGAATCTTAGAGATAATGTAGCTCAGACTTCAGTGTTATAGAGAAAGAGATAGCAAGAAACACATCCTCATTATATGAATGCTCACACTGAAAGCCAGACATTGAACCAAGAGTAAGTTGCAGAACTCCCTGATCTCCTTGATCTTAATAATAGATGTAACAATTTTATACTTACCACAAACATCCCTTATTTCATTGATGTTATTCTTCTTCCACTGATGCATATAACAATTGCATTGCACTATAGATTACTGTAGACAGTAATCATCAGTTAGTGTCAACAAAAATATTCATCACATCATAGTTATTCCCCTGGTAATAAATCTCTTAAAACTTAACTAGGCTGATCCTTAAATGATATGTGAGCCCATTTATCATTGAGCCTATAATCTGAGTTGTTTCCATTTTATAGAACTTGCTCTAAGACATTTGTTCCATTAGCCTAGCTTTCTAGGGCCCAACATCACTTGCACGCAATGAGATAGTGTCTGATGTCTAATCTCTGGTTGTGGAGGAAATAAGAGAGGACTTTAATGTAGGCATAATTTCAAATGAATGAAATTGACTTTACTTTCATAATAAGTGGTTATTCAAGTATTAGAAAAAAAGTATTGTTCTATAACTCTGGTGTTTGATGTTTAAAAACACACACATATCCGTTATAGCTGGTTTTTTAAAAATTTGTTTATACTACCAGATAAACTGGTCTAAGAAATTTAAAATCCCTTAATCTAGAAGAGTCTTATCCAAACTTCAGATAGACAGATAATCTAGAACCTTAAAAATTACATCAGAGCTACAACTGGAACTGGTGTATGAAGACATAAATTTCAGATCAGGAGGACACATCAGGTTTTAGCAAATCCAGGACAACCACTGGTCAAAGCTAAAAATCATGGACTCATTCTTTCCTAAATGTAAGGTAGCAGTCAGAAGTTAAAGTCACATTAGAGTAAAGCATATACAGCTTAGTTTACTAAGAGTAATCATGTAGGCGATGTGTTGTAATGGGAAGAGCACAAGATTTAGAATCTTAAAAACTGAGTTCAACCTGGCTCTGTCAGTTATTATTAGCTGTGTGGCCTTGCACAAGGCCATTGTCTAAGCCTCAATTTTCTCACCTATAAAATGAGGGAATAGACTCAATGACATCCAGTTCCTCATAAATCTGTGATCATTTGAACAACCCAAAAGATTGTAATTGAAACAAGTGTCTTTTCCGGATTAAGAAAGACTTCCACAAGTGACTGGTTACCTTGCCTAATCTAGAAGGCAAGTAAGGGGTTCTCTAAGAGGCTTTCATCTACTTTGTGAATTTAGGAAAAAGGTTGGGAAAAATCCTGTCAGAAGAAAGCCTGACACTGAAATATAATTATTTACAGAATTTGAGGGGACAGCAATTTTCGAATTTATTATTGTACCTTGAACTTAAGGAAATAAGCAAATGAATGTTATGGATAATGTTACATAAAAGTTTCTTTCCAAATTATTTTTACACGCTTTTTGAACCCAAATGAATAGTCATCCCTGCTCGAACCCTGCATTTTCTCCTGGAACTGAGGTCTGTCACCTTCAAATAAATGGAAACAGTTATCTCTGAAGACAAGAATAAGACTATTGGTACAACTGTGAGAGTAATTCACCAATTACTCATGCATCAGAGTAATTCATATTATTCTCAGAGAGTAGTTAATGAAAGTTTTGTAATACTTGCGTAGGCATTATTGGTTTGCTTCTTCGGAATACTGGACAATGTAGTTTGATACACATCTCCTGGATCCTGTTGGAATAGGATGTTTGTCTATATTATACCTTTGTCATCAGCTTTACAGACTGAAAAGTATTTTCAACTAACCAGGTTTATGTAGTTCTGATCTCCAATTTGGGCTGGAGAATTGAGGTTATTGTGAGGCAGTAGTGAAGAGAGGAACAGGCTGTGAAGGAACAAATTCTCTGTTGTCATAAAATACCATTTGTTTTTGTTGTTGTTTTAAGAGGAGCCTCTGTCTCACCCAGGCTGGAAATGCAACAGCCTTTCATGAGCCTGATACCAGTGATGATAAGTACTGGAGTTCTGACCCTCCATTTCTGACCTGGGTTGCTTCACCTCTCCTTTAATTATCTAATAAAATAATAAAACACCCCTTCCTAAGGGGCTGACCATATTAGAGCCAGAATTAGTATGGACACTTGATTTGCTTAGCACACTGCAACTTAAATCTCCTGACCTCAAGCCTTCTATCAGTCTTATCATCCCCATTAACGGAGGTGATAGGCATGTATCTTCACTCCTAGCGGCATATTATTTTATGTTAAACATTTATTTATTTCATTGTGTTACTAAAATACCTCCAGACATGAATATGTTTATGTATTTTATCATATGCCTCTTCCTAATTCTTTTTTTAAGATCGTACCTGTAAAGTATGGAATCTAGTAACTGGGCAAGAGATAATGTCACTGGGTGGTCATCCTAATAATGTTGTGTCCGTGAAATATTGTAATTACACCAGTTTGGTCTTCACTGTTTCAACATCTTACATTAAAGTTTGGGACATCAGAGACTCAGCAAAATGTATTCGAACATTGACGTAAGTAAAAAAAAAAAGGTGGCGATAACGAGTCTTTTTTTTTCCTTTTCTTATATCTGTTATTTTTTAATAATTTAAAATAAGACTGTACAAATATCAGGTTTTCTTGTCATAATACAACAACGTAAAATCAAGGAATAATGACATGGTATTTTCATAATATTAGTCATTAATTATATCTGCTCAGTGACTAAAGCCACATAGCTCAAGTTCCCAAGGGAACTTAAAGGGTACTTATTGACATAAAAATATTCATCTGTGAGGGTATTTTTTTTAAGATTAAGAATCTACTTTGACATAAACAAAATGAAGGCAATGCATCATAGTGAACAGAGTCCTTGGCTCAAAGTCAAGAAATTCTGGGTTCGTATCCTACCTCTGACTCTCACTAGTTCTTTGACCCTGGACAAATTGCACTTAAGCAACCTCCTAGAAATTACCTACCTTTAAAACAAGGACTTTATATTCACATTCAGCAGTAAACAAGTTATGCAAGGTCTCTTACCTCATTTTCTAAGATGTTACTACTTCCTCAAGAATCATTCAATCTGGCCCCCTCTTCTAATATGTTATAAATCTGCCAAGGCTTTTTTTTAATGTTTGTATAAATTAGATAGTTCCTTAGTTTATGACTCTTGGCGTTATCTTAAAATATTACAAATTCAAAACAAAAATTTTAAAAGAATGAATGTCTGCTTTGTGCCTCTACTGGATTTCAGAAGTCCTACCACAGAGTCACATAAAGTATAACTTTCTTCATCCCTCTTAAGGTCTTCAGGTCAAGTTATGCCTGGTGATGCCTGCTCTACCAGTACTAACCGTACAGTGACTATTTCTTCTGGAGAGAATCAGATCAATCAAATTGCACTCAACCCAAGTGGTACTTTTCTTTATGCAGCTTCTGGAAATGCAGTGAGAATGTGGGACCTGAAGAGGTGTGTAATTATATAAAAGTGCTAATAGCTTTTGTGTATGTTGTGCTTAAAGTTGCAAAGTGTAACATTATCTCATTTACTTCTCACAGCATCCTTGTGTTGTAGGTAGTACTAATATTAGCACCCTGCCACAGATGAAGAAACTGAGTCTTGGCCCAAGAAGCAGATTTTTTTTTTTTAAAGCAATTGAGGTTAAGTAACTTGCTCAAGGTTACACGGCTAGTCATTATTTATGCGTGGGTGCTCATTTTCTGAGGCCGGATCTGATCTCGGGTCATCCCAACTCCGAGGCCGGCGCTCTTACTCACTGCGCCACCTAGCCGCCCCCTTTAGGGCAATTGGGGTTAAGTAACTTGCCCAAGGTTACACGGCTAGGTTTTTGTTTGTATGGATTAAGTGTCGGAGGCTGGCTCCGAACTCAGGTCCTTCTGATTCCAGGGCCGGCGCTCTATTCACTGCGCCACCTAGCCGCCCCCAAGAAGCAGATTTTAACCTAGGTCTTTTGAGTCCAGATGTTGCTCTGTGTTTTGCAGCTGCTAATTGCTAAGGTCTCAAATCCACTAACAAAGGCCCACGTAAGAGATACAGGACAATTGGGAAGGCATTGTCAAGGATTTAGCAGTCATTTGTTTTGTGGCAGAATCACTGTCATAACCTAGCCATTTTATAACATGCACCAGACAAGGACATATGCAACAGAGGGGAGCACAAATAAATATTACAGTGAAAGCCCACTAGGTAACCAAACTTCCCAGAGCCTCATGTTGCCACAAATGGTTTTCTCATTTTTTCTAACACCTTTACTTTTACAGGTAATTAATTCAGAAACACTGTCCCAGAGTTTATTGTTATATGTACCTTCCAGAGACTGATGTCCTTATTATACCCGTTAGCACCTGCCCCTACCTTCTTGATTGTCTTTTAAGTCCATTTCGTAATTTTATATTCATCTTCTGTTACCTAATCTTGCCTTTATCCTATGTGTATATTTGTTAAAAATTTAAGTAGGTTGATATGACTCCTATGTATGTTTACTAGTTGATTTATACAACTCTTCCTTTTCTTCTTTATAAGAATTATTTCTCTTGTGTCTCCAGGATTTCATTTTTAAGAGTGGGCACTTGGATTTTTATGTTAAAAGATAATGATATTCATGGCAGTATGATAATACAATCTAATTAGAGGTACATTTGGAGTAATAATATGTATACTTGTAAATCTAAATAGAGTCTTTTACCATTAGTAAACTTTCTGTAGAATTTTGGGAAATGGAGTTGATAGGAAGAGCACCTAAAGTTTTTTTTTGAATGGAGAGGGTTACAGGTCATGTGGAAACTATATAAGAGAGAAAAGTTTGCCAGCACCATCCATAAACTTTTGAAGGTACCGTGTGTTTTATCTTACGCTCAGAAATACACTTTTCTGGACTCATCTTGTCAAATCATTTGAGAGACAAGTACTGAGGAAACTCTGGCATCCTTAAGCTTAAGGCATCTTTATGCCCCAATCCCCTTACATAGAAAGAAAAGTGTTTTCTTGGACATTTGACTTGAGAACCTTAAAAAAAAAAAAAAGTCAGCTGTCTGTGATTATCTCATAAATAACTAGAACTAGAAGAGATTTAGGAATCACTTAGCCCACCTTCTCATTTTATAGATGAAGAAAAGGTGAAGGGACTTGTCCATGGTCATATGGCTAATTATTTGCAAAATTAAGCCTAGAACCTAGTTCAGGCAAGTTCTTTCTCTATTGTAATAATTAATCATTTTCATATCTTTTCAATCTCATTATAGTCTTCATCCAGGATAGCTGTGTCTTACACATTCATATTTGCTATATCTGACACCGAATGACAGAGATTTTTCCATAATGCTACTGATGATGTAGTTAGCAATCCCATGATATAATTGCTTCAACTTAAATCCAAAATACAGATAATTGTAGTGTCAGATATATATTCAGGAAAATTTCCATCGTGTTTTAGGAACACAGCATTTGAGTAAATTAGGGCATTTGGGTTTGGTTAGGACTATGAAGTTACTTTGTTATACTTAGGATCATATGGTCACATTGTTGTAGTCCTTAGATGTTTATTTTTCACCAATACTTAGATTTTGTAATAGCTAGCATTTAGAGTTAAAAGATTATCTAGTACAGCCCCATATTTTGCAGATGAAGAAACTGAGGCCAAGAGTTTTTAAATTACTTGTCCAAATTAGGAATCTCCAAAACCTAGGGTTTGAACCCAATTCCTGTGCTTTTTCCAATAAATTTCCAATAATAATTGGGATAATGAATTAACAGTGGAATTGGTCAGCTTTGGACTTCATTTCCCAAGTTTATTTCTTTTTTTTATCTACTCCTTTAAATATAAATTTTTTTGTATTCACAATATCTAGGGTGTCATGGAGGTTTAGAGAGGTCTACCATCTTAATTTAGGGGGAGAATTAATGAAAATCATTTTTAAAGCACATTTAGATTTTTATGCTGAGAATTGCCTTGACCACTTTTCATGTGTGTTGTAGAGCTTTTTATTTAAATGAACAAGATGATCTCTGAAATTCTTCCTAACTTTGAGGTTCTGGAATACACCCAAATTAACTAACTAACTCTCTCTCTCTCTCTCTCTCTCTCTCTCTCTCTCTCTCTCTTCCTTCTTCCGCTCTTCCTCTCTCTCTCTCTCTCTCTCTCTCTCTCTCTCTCTCTCTCTCTCTCTTTCTCTCTCTGTCTCTCTGTCTGTCTCTTTCTCTCCCTCCCTCCCTCCATTCCTCCTTATTTATCTTTCTTTCTCTCTTTCAGGTTTCAGTCCACAGGAAAGTTAACTGGTCATCTGGGTCCTGTTATGTGCCTTACTGTAGATCAAATTTCTAATGGGCAGGATTTGATCATCACTGGTTCCAAAGATCACTACATTAAGGTGTGTACATATAGTATGATCTTTGTCCTTTTCTATTTTTTTGGTTGTGACATTTTAAAAGTTCATATCTTTCTTCCTATGCCCAGAATATTACCCAAATGTGATAACTGTGAAAGGCCCAGATAACATTGCTTTCTTTGCAATTCTGTGGCATAACTTTTTAGTGATAAGTCTTGGAAGTCAATGGGAACTCTTCAGATCACCAAAACTGGGCAAAGTCCACCAGGATTTTAGATGATGATAATTGAATTTCTGTAATCTTTAAAGGTTTGCAAAGTTCTTGCCTCACAATCATCCTTTTCCCAATTTGTTGATTGTGCCTTTTAAAATTGAGTAATAGATAATAAAATATGCAGTTCACTTCAGTACTACAGTTCCCAGTTCAGGGTGCAGAGTTCCTATTTGTGAAAACAGCACTGGCCTTTGAGACAGAAGACTCAATTTCAGATTCTATCTTTGCTGTTTATTATGTGACCTTGAATAAGTCACAGTGTCTCTGGGCCTTGGTTTCCTCATCTATAAAATGAAGAAATTGGCCTAGATGACAACTAAAGACCCTACCATGGTTCTCTGATCTTTCTAGTTCTCAATCCTATATTCATCTTTGACTGATTAGTACTATATTACCGACTTAAAATTTTCATAGCATGAGAGGAAGTTTACATGCTGACTGAGATAATTTCTTTTTAATTCATTTCAACAAATATTTATTAAATGTACCCTATGTGCAAAAGGATGGATGCCTCTCTTTCCCATTTTTCCATTTTCCAAAGGTTCTTTAAGTCCTTTCATAATGAAGCTCCAGATTCTTATTCCTATGATACTGGAAATGTTGCTGATCCTCCTAAAAAGTAATCTAGGCATTAAACTGGTCTTTGGTTACAGTTAAGTCATTTCCAATATATAAAATTCCTGTTGCTGAATATGTCCACGTTTGTTTACTCAGACATGATAAATTATAGTTTTCTTTAGAATTCTTTGGATAGTAAGGCCTATGATATAAGAAAAGTGGTGAAATCTAGTTAAGGTAATGATGTGAAAAGTCATAAATGAACCTAGCTTTCCCATATATATTCCAGCAAAGATCTAAAGTGAACACTAGTTGAATACTGTAATAGTCAAAAAGTCCAAAAAAAGGAAACAGTCATGAATTCCCTCATAAAATTCAGGGCTTTGAGACAGCAGCCATAGGCATTGCCAGAGGGGTGGCTAGTCAGTTTGACTTCAGATCAGGAACCTGAAGCAGCATTCTGACCAGGGATGCAAAAGAGGGGCCAGGGAACTTGAATCAGAGCCCTGACTAGTGACACTAAAGCCTGTCAATGTCTGTATGCAAATAAATCAAGAATAGGAAGACAGAGGCAGGAACCCAAGAATTCAAGGTCAATACCAAAGTGAACCTGGCTGGCCCTTTTAAAAGGGCAAGAGGGGGATAAACTTGCCCTGCTACAAAGTTCCAAATTAGGAACTGAGTCTGGATATGTGAGCAAAAAGAAGATACTAGACACAGTGAAAAAGTAGGAACTACAAAGAAGGAAAACTCAGAGTGGCTGAAAGAAATAAATGAAATTGGAGTTGAAATAAGGTCTCTGAAAGCAAGAAAATGGATGGAGAATATATAACTGAGGAGAGAAGGCAGAAAATTTGACCCAAGTAGCCCTGAGGAAAAAAAATAGAATGGAGCAATCAGACTTCAATGTCTCTGTGAATGAAAACAAAATATTCAAACCAAGTCAAAGATCACAGTCATTATCAACTGCCTTGAAAAATGAGTCAAGAAAAGATCACAGAAAACATCAGACTCCCTGAAAATCATGTATTTTTTTTAAATCATAAAAGAAAACTGTCCAGTATATATTAGAACTAGAGAGCAAAATGAGAATACAAAAAGTTTACCACTTATTCCCCCTTAAAGAAGTCCTAAACTGAGAACACCCAGTAATGTCACAGCCAAAATATGTGAAATAAATTAGGTTCACACAGCCCAAAAGTAAATTAACATAATAAGTAGCATAGTATTCAATAAGTCTGATGACCCATCAGCCCCAATTCTTGTCTCATTATTTGACAAAAAATTTCTGGGTCTACTAGAAAACAGTTTGACAGAAATTTGCATTAGATCAGCATTCCTTATTTTATCTGTGTTAAATATGAACCTCCAAATGGGTACAAGCTATTGTTTTCATCCAACTCGTGGTGACCCCATTGAGGGTTTTCTTAGCAAAAATATATTGGAGTGGGCTGCCATTTCCTTCTCCAGCTCATTTTGCAGATGGACCTGAGGTAAATGGGGTTAAATGGTCAGGTCACACAAGACCCAGATGTAGAAGGTTTAAACAAAGAAAGAGCTGCCTTTCACAACTCTGGATAGAGGAGGAGTTCTGTGGATAGAGAAGGCTGCAGGTAAAGTGGACAGTTTTAATTACATAATATTGGAAATCTTGTGCAAACCAAATCTATGCAGTAAGAATTATTAGAGAAACAGGTAATAGCCCTTGTAAAACCCATACAAGTCTTAATATCCATGATGTATGGAGAATTTGAGAGTTGGAACAGGCCTCAGTGGCAATCTAATCATAAGTAAAAACAACACCCATTATAACATAACTGATTCTCATTTCTTTTCATAAAGACCTTGAAAGGAAGGAAACCCTCAGTTCTACATTTGAACAGATCTATTATTAGGAAGTCTTCCTGACAGCAGTTAACAACCACTAAGATAAAATGTTCCAAGTGAATAATAGTAAAGAAATGTAAATTAACATAACCCTTAAGTTTTACAATCACCCCATCAGATGGTTTAAAATGACAGTTGTTGGACATGCTTTAGGAGGACTGGCATACTCATGTAGCTTTGTTCTAAAAAAACAATTTAGTGACAAGAAAATCCCTAAAATGTATTCTCTTTGACATCTTGATACCACTACTAAGCATGTGTTCCAAAGAGATCAACAAAAATGTTTATGTACAAAAATATTTACATCAACACTTTTGGGTTTAAGAAAGAAGTAGAACAAAACGAGTGTTCATCAGTTAGTCAATAGCTAAACAAAAACACAAAATGTTTCATTTTTGGAATACTGTTGTGCTGCAAGAAATGACAAAAGAGAAAAAATCAGAGAAACGTGAGAGTATTTGTATGGACTGATGCCAGTGAAGTGGGCAGAATAATTTATGTGGTAACTACAATATTGCATAGAAATATAACTGTGACATTCTCAAGAATGATCAATCCTGGGGTGGCTAGGTGGCGCAGTGAATGGACCACCAGCCCTGGAGTCAGGAGGACCTGAGTTCAAATCTGGCCTCAGATGCTTAACACAGAAACTAGCCTTGCAACCTTGGGCAAGTCACTTAACCCCAACTGCCCTCCAAAAAGCAAATAAATAAATAAAAGAATGCTCAATGTAGTGACTAATCAGGACTCCAGAAAACAGATGATGAATCATGATTTTCACCAAGACATGAGAAATCAAAAGGCAGAAAGGTGATGAACTAGAGGTGTAGAAGGGAAAGTACATTTTCAGCCACGGACAGCAGAAAACAATGTTCTCATTTGTTCTACAGAGAGACTGTTCTTTTTGTTTGGAGAGAAGGGAGTTGGAAGAAGACTAAATACAGAAGGAAGAAAAGAACATTGGTAAACAGAAAAAAAAAAGGGGGAGTTCAGAAAGGAACACAGACGTCCCGGGCAGATCGAAGCCACGATGTTAAATTTGAATTACCAAAAAAAAAAAAAAAGTACAAGAAACTTGTACATAATAGAAAACAGGCAAACCGTGAACAATATTCAGTTACATCTGTAATTCCTTTTTTGTTGTATTTTGAAATGTTTAAATTCATAATTTGAAACTTTTTTCCCTAAAAGATTGCCTAAAAACTAGAGCTCAGATTTATTCCTTCTAATCTTTCACGTTAAGGTGAACTGTACTGACCATTTTAAGGTAATATCTTTGTTTTAGATTAGAAACCTAGTGTGAAGAAAGCCTTCAGGTCAGGAAGAGCTGGATTTAAGTAACACCACTGACAGAATCGCCTGTATGATTCTGGGCAAGTCATTTAACCTCTCCCTGCTTCCAAGAAACTTGATACGTTTAAAGAGCAAAGCAGATACATTGCTGACAAATGTTCCCTCACTGGAAGTTCCCCATATCAATGAAATCATCTTCTAGTTCAAAAGAAAACAATTGTTATTTAACATTAGACATGCTTAACCCTTTTCTTTGTTTTTTAGATGTTTGATGTAACTGAAGGGGCTCTTGGAACTGTAAGTCCTACTCACAATTTTGAGCCCCCTCATTATGATGGCATTGAAGCCCTTACTATACAAGGAGACAATCTTTTCAGTGGATCCAGAGACAATGGAATAAAGAAATGGGATTTGTCTCAAAAAGACCTTCTTCAGGTAATATAAGATCTTTGAATGCTCTGATGACTACACTAAAAACTATTGCCTGTTCCCTACAACTTCTGCACACAATTTCTACATAAATGTCTTTAAGTATCCTCTTAATCAGGGCTTATTATAATGAGGTTTTTATTCCAATAAGAATTTAACATTCTAAGTGCAGAATAATACCTACATCTTACATCTATAAGATATTAAATGAATTTACAAGATTAGAAAGATTTGGTATAGTGAACTACATGTACAATATATGTATATAACATATACAACACATACAATAATAACCTAAAATAGTAAGCTATTATGGAAAAATACCACAACAGTTAGGACTTAACACTTGCCACCATTAGGCTGGTTTTTCCTTTAAAGATACTGGAAACATCTTTGAGACATACTGCTCGTGGGACTAAAGGCTCAGACTGTTGGCATAGTTTCCTGCTTAGCTGAGTATAGAATTGCAGTAGGAGTTTCAGGCATTGTCTTGGCCGGTAGAAAACGGTTGGCAACTTGGGCAAAGGAGTTTCTCTCAACTAAATCAACTCAGTGTGTCTTTCATGCATATCCATGTTTAACATCTTTCTTGTTCTCTAGCTAAGTAAATCTCCTTTGGTTAATGTTGAATAACTAATGAGTGTCCCCTTTAGTTCCAGTATCTAACCAATACTAGTAGGGGACTGACCCTAGTCATGCCCAGCTCAGGACCATGGCAATAGCACAGGGTTTCTTAACCTGGGGTCTGTGAAGTTTTTTTTAATATTTTCATAATTGTGTTTCAGTACAATTGGTCTCCTTGGTGATCCTATATATTTTATTTTCTGCATTTAAAAATATTTTTTCTGAGAAGAGATCTATAGGTCTCATCAGACTGCCAAAGGTGTCTATAACACAAAGGTTAAGAACTCCTGAGGTAGCAGAAAGAGCACTGGACTTGCAGCTAGAAGTCCTAGATTTGAATCCCAACTCGCCAGATTCTGGCAGGACTAATCTCTGATCCTCAGCCCTCTCCATCTACAAAATAGGAGTAATAATGGCACTGCCTTTTTTGTTTTCATGAGGATCAATTGAGTAAAATATGTAAAATTTTAAATTTAAATTTGGAGATTTGATTTAATTTTAATTAAATTTAAATTTTTAATTAAAAAATAAAATTTACACATATGTAAAATACTTAGTAACTATAAGGTACTATATAAATAGAATTAAAAGTGCTGTATAAATTTTAATTCACATATAAACTTAAAATCATGAGTCCAAAGACTCCAAAGCTTCATATTTTTCCATCTAACTCAAAAAGTTCTGAGCAAAATAGATCACCAGTGATCATGTCTAATATTTGTTCATATTAAAACAGCCAAGTGGATGGAGCACTGGACTTAGAGTTAGCAAGACCTGAGTTCACATCTGGCCTCAGACACTTAGCTGTGTGACCCTGGGCAAGTCACTCTGTTTGCCTCCATTTTTTCATCTGTAAAATGCGGATAGTGATAACCCCTACCTGTCAGGCTTGTTGTGAGAATCAAAAGATGCTAATTGTAGACCTGAGCATGGCGCCTGGCACATAGGAAGCTCTGTGTAACTGTTATCTCATTATTATTTTTGTCCATTAGACCCTCTAGATCTCTTTCACACAACTCACTGTGTAGGCCACTGTGGATTTTTTTTTTTTTTTTGCTTTTTGGAGGGCAATTGGGGTTAAGTAGCTTGCCCAAGGTCACATGGCTAGGTTTTTGTTTGTTTGGGTTAAGTGTCTGAGGCCGGATCCGAACTCAGGTCCTTCTGACTCCAGGGCCGACGCTCTATTCACTGCACCACCTAGCCGCCCCTGTGGATATTTTTTTAACCCAAGTGTAGGACCTCACATTTACCTCCATCACATCTTGCCTTTTAGCATTCAGCCCATAATTTTTGTCCCACGAGGTATTTCTGGATCACGATTCTGTTATCCAGGAGGGTTGCTTTCCCTTTCATTTTTGTGTCATTTACAACATCATCTCTTCCAACCCCCTCATTCTGCAGTTGAGGAAATTGATCCCCAGATGGATAGTTTTTAGAGTTGCCAAAGATTAAATACAGAGCCAGGATTTGGACTGACGCAAAGCCCAGCACTGTTTCCAGTATACCATACTGGTTCTTGTTTGTCTAGGCAAGTCAATCTGATGTTCTAGCACATCAAGATTGAATGAATGCATTACCAGAAACCTGAGGAAATAGGTTAGTGGTAGCTGTGGTAGAAAAAAGAATTCTATCTGACTTTTGGTAAGTCACTGCGCTTCTCTGAGAACCATCCCATTCATGTGTGAAATGAAGAGGTTTAGGACTAGATGATTTGAAAATGACATAGAACTGGGAAGAAAGGCAACGCATTAGACTACAGAATGATGATCCAAAGATGTGTCTGTGAGTAGGTTCAGACTGAATACAATGAATATCAGTGTATAGAAATAGAAAATCCTGTGCTTAAAAAGCATACAACAGAAGGTGGATGATGTAACATGATCTTGTAAATTTATCTTTTGTCTACATCTTTTATATTAACAGTATCTTTAAATGAAGACATCCTCCCATCAGTATAGATGGCAACTCTAACTCAGGAGTCTTAAGGGGTTGTGTGGAAGTAACTTGATCTTAAATGAGATGTACTGACTGTGGAATCACATTGCTGGGATGTTTCAGAAACATAATTTGAACCCAGGTCTTTCTTACTCTACAGTCAGGCCTCTCTTCACCATGCAGTGCCACCCTAATAAAGTTTCCTCACTCAGAATAAGAGAAATCATGGTCCTACTGTTCTTTGTCTAAATTAGACACTTCTGTATTGTGTTCAGTTTTGGATGCTGCATTGTAAAGAAGACATTGCCAAGCTGGGGTGTGTCTAAAGGGATATTCAAGATTGTGAGAGGCCTGGTAATAATGCCATATGAACGTCATTTGAAATGTTGCCACCTGACAGATAGATGATTAATAAAGGCCTGTTAACTCACTGATTGATTGAACTGGGGCTTTTTAACTTGGAAAAGTGAGGACTTAAATATGTGTCTTCAGATATTTGAGGGCATGTCTTATGGAAGACAAATTTAAATGTTTTGCTTGGTTCAAGGGGTAGAACAATGGATAAAAGTTGAAAAGAGACAGATTTAGGCTCTATGTATGTAATATCTCTGAACCCGAATAACTGTCTAAAAGTTGAATAGGCTACTTTGGTAGTTAATGAACTCCCAGATGGAAGTCTTTGTGTGTAGACTAGATGACCCCTTGTCATTGGCGTGATAGAGGGCATTCTTGCTCACATATGGTCTCTGAGAGTCTACATTTCTGTAATACCAGCTCTGAAATCTATGATCACATGTGAAAGAATTTCACTTCGAGTACTGGTGGTTGGGTTTCAAAAGAATTATTTCATCAAAATAGTTAAGAATTATTTTGAGAATCATTTTTCTTATTACTGTTTTCAGCACCACAGAAAAAGGCGTGCTATTAGATTATTATCAGATCATTCAAAGGGAATATAGTCTTTTATAGTAGATAATACCATAATATGTTTTGGTAGAGTAAAAGGAAGTTTCTAATGGAATAAAAAGTACTTGTTAATAAAAAGGAATATTTACTGACTATGAATGAGGACATATGTATGTGTTTATATGCACATATTTGTAGACACACACACACACACGGTATTGGTTCTCACAACTTTAAAGACAAGTAGGAGCCAGGTCTCTGCTGCCAAAGGACTTGCATTCAGAACCTACCTTTAACACTACCTCTTTGACCTGTGTTAAGCCACTTAATGTCTCTGGGCCTCAGTTTCTTCACCGGTAAAATAAGGGAATTGAACCAGGTGGTCTCTGAAGTCTTTGAATATGTGATCTCATTATCCCTTGATTGGTATAATCCTATATCTATGAACAAAGTTCATTGTCATCTTTGGAAAATAAATTATATAAGACTTTTTTCTTTTTATTCTTTAAACCATGAATTATTTCTACAAAAAGTTTAGACAAGTTTGGGCTACTCCATTTTAGTTATTTCAGTTATTTACACCTATTTTTTTATATGAAAACAGAAGGGTTGGGAAGTCTTCCATTTATATTCTTGTTTCTCTTTTCCTTCCCCCCAGCAAGTTCCAAATGCACACAAGGATTGGGTGTGTGCCTTGGGTATGGTTCCAGGCCATCCCATTCTGCTCAGTGGCTGCAGAGGGGGCATTTTGAAACTCTGGAATGTGGATACGTTTGTGCCAGTTGGAGAGATGAAAGGTCACGATAGTCCCATAAATGCCATTTGTGTCAATACTACCCAGATTTTTACTGCAGCTGAGTAAGTCTGTTTCCTATATGGTTTTCTTTTTGTATTATTTATGTCTAATTTTCACAGACATTTTATTTTATATATATATATATATATGCATATACATATATATATATATACACATATATATGCGTGTGTATGTATATGTATATATGTATGTATGTCTTCTCTCAAACCTAGAAATTAATTTTTCCTGTTAACTTATATCATCACTCTGATCTTTGTTTTAAGATTTCTTTATGCTGGCTCATTTATGCTTGGGGGGGGATACATTTTCTTTCTCACATTAAATTAAAATAATGTATACCATTTTCCTATTAAACATTTGTACTTATCATTAATAGTTTTTCAGTCATTAATTTTATTTCTTGATAATTAAAAATGATTCAGAGATTACTAATTTTTAAAGTCTTTTTCTTATAGAAGATCATGGCCCTACTACTAGTCACATGTACATGGATAAGTCACTTTAATCCTTCCTTGCCTGCTACCTTACATTTGAAACAAGAATAGTAATAGGTCTTCCTTATTACCTTATAGTATAAAATAAGAAAAGATTTTTAGTAAGTGATTTGGAAATGAGTGTTATACTCCATTATGTAATTGTATTGTTATTAGTATTATGTATTATGTATTAATAATACATAATGTGTATTACTTTTATTATAATTATAATATATACTTATATATTATATATAATATAAATATAATTTTAATACATAATAAGTATTACATAATACTAATACGTATTAGTATTATGTATACATAATACTAATACGTATTAGTATTATGTATTAATAATATGTAATAACAAATAATATTATTATTGATTCCAGACATGTGCTTTCATTGGTGTAGAGAACTTCTGGTAATGAGACTTCCTTCACCAATGTAGCGACTAATGCATAATTTATTATCTTGGAACTCTTAAGTTCTGTGGTGTGAATAGGGTAAAATGACACAACCTGTATGGGTTAGAGGTAGGATATGAATCCAAGTCTTCTTGATTCTGTTCAACATTTATGCACTATGCAAGAGACTGCCCAAGAGAATTCAAGGGCTAATTCACTAATATATTTACCTATATAGCAGTCTATCCTAGTTGTAATCATGCTTTAATGATTTTTATGATGTGCTCAATTCAGAAATAACTTTGGCCATAACTTATATCCTTTCCCTTTCTGTTGGATAATTCCTACAAATGAGAATTTGTTCTAATTATTCTTTTCCTATAAACTGACTTCCTCCTGTCATTCCCGTTACATCATGACAGACTGTCCTCTTCCTTTGTACTACTCATCTTGGCTCACAGTGCTGGTTTTTGTTACTTTCTTCAGAACCTTCGTGTTCCTCTCCCTTTTCCCCATCATTTTTGTTGGTTTACTTCCATGTACTAAAAGTAACCAAATCTGGTTCACATTTTGCTGCCAACTGTCTCCATCTGAATTCTGATTTTGGCTTTGGTTTCTAAGATTATTAAGAACTTGTGCAGAACTGAGCTTAACCTGTTTTGTGGTATTTGGCAGATATTTGATGTTAAAATCTCATGAAGGAATATAGGAAGTGATAGGCAGAAAAGTGAAAATAAACCTAAAAATTGTTAGCTCTGGAAAGATGGGGTTTCATATTGCTATAGTTACCATGATTAGATTCTCAGCCTGACAAACAGGTACTATTATTTCAGATCATAGTTTGGACATGGCTACCAATTCCAGTAAACACCAAAATTCTCATTTGTTAATACACTACAGAAGCTATAAATAAGACTGAGCAGTGTACTGTAGTAACAAAAGCATTAACTTCACAATGGAATATGAAGAGTGAAGTACATATTTCCTTTACCTATGTGACAACTGGCAAATTATTTGACTGCATTGGGCTTTCTGTATAGACAGATCAGATCTACATAAAAATAGCTTAGATAATCACTTCCTAGAATTCTGTGAAACATTAGTAGCTCTGCTAGCATTTGCTTACAGCCTTCTGACAAGACTGTCAGTTAATTTTTAATGTCACCATAAGATTAGACCAAACGGGCATATTGAAGACTGATAAAGAGTAATACCACACAATCACGATTATGTCTATTTAATACCTTGTCTTAGGCACTCATATTCATTGCATCTCTCCTTCAAGAATACAACCAAATTTTCTGTTTCAAACTTCCCAGGTCACTTGGTAGGTTTTATGTTAATGTTTAGTGCCATTTCTCAGTGGGCTTCTGGTTTGCCTGTGTAGTTGTGCTATTTAATGCAAGTACAAACTCACCTTTGCTTGATTTTTAATATACTTATTTTGGGATAATTTACCCTCTCTATTTACCACTGTCCCCACTCAGAGGACAAGAATTGTTTCATTTTTGGCCTTTTTATCTCAATTCCTAGCACAATTCCTATCTACTGACAAGTTATAAATATTTTTAAACACAATAATGATATTGTTGTAAGACTTTATAAGATCCTGAATTGAATTCAACTTTTGCCAAATTTCTGATGTCCCCCAGCAAATGGTTATAACTTCATTTTGGTCTTCTTTTGGAACAGATCAGTTAGTGAAATATAGCTGTGGGGATAACCTTCAGGTTTTCAAGGCCATGTCAGTGGAGTGCAAGTTATGTTAAATCCTACCAAATATGGAAGACTTCAAATATATGACTAGTGATAAACTACATATCTGTTATCTAATGTTGTTTATTTCTGTCATTAAATATATATGAAGACACATTTAAGCAGGCTGGTCGTCAGATGACAAATCATAGCTCATAATGTTTGGGAGGATTTGCACTGCAGGTTTTGTGGAGAGAGTACTCATGCAGATAAAATCATATATCTCTGAAGTACTGAAGGAATACAGCTTTCAGAAATCGTTGTAGAACAGTGATGATTTAGACCAATAGCTGATAAAAAAATTCACAAGAATCTAATAGTTATTTTTACCTGACTTCATTTTATGCATATATTTATTAATTTTTATATTTTATTTCTCAGTGATCATACTGTGAGGATTTGGAAGGCACGCAGTTTGCAAGATGGTCAGATCTCTGACTCGGGAGATCCCAATGAAGATATTGCCATTAACTAAACACAAATTTAGATAGTCATTAAATGTAATACTGTGATGAAAGATAGATAATGTGTGTGCTCTTTTATGCCCTGTCTTATACTAGGCAAGCATTGCTGAATGAAATAAGCTGGAAACACATATTAACTAAATTTCTAAATATAAATTGTATCCACTTCATACAGTTCCACAGACACAGACACAGAGACACACACACACAAATATATATATATATATATACACACTATTATGGATAAAATACTTGAGTCTAACTTTATTTGTGGCTTAATATTTATACCTCTATATAAAAAATAACCTTAAATTCTTTGATCTCTATTTGCTTTCCTAACAGTCATGATAAAGCATTTGAAACTGGAATACAGTGCAAAACACTTAACTGTCTTAAGTGTACTATTCACATAATTTTCATATTATAATAGATTGGAAATGGTAATGAAATTACAGTCCCTGTTATCTATGATGTTTCTTGAAATGCAGTCTAAATGTATTAACTAAGAATACTAAATAATTTGTGTTGATGTTAGCCTTTCCCCTTATTGATCAAAGTTATATGGCTCTATTATCCTCTGCGCTCAGGATTGAAATGCTATTAGGTTGCTACATTTTGTTCTTAGTGCTGTTCATATCTTCCATGATGAGAAACATTTTTATGTTCTGACTGTTAGAATCTGTTAGAATCTAACAGAATATATTAATCTATTTTCCTATGAAGTGTTTCTATTATCACCTCTTAATTTCAATTTTATTTTACAACAAAATGTTCTTCCTTTTTATCTAATTTTTATATTTTCTGCTAAATAAATATACTACATTCTTAAACCTTGGCAGTTACAATAAGAAACATATCTGCAGTGGGAAAAGCTTTGTAAATAAGTGAAATGTAAAGAAAGATTACTCTCATTGTGCCTGTATGAATTTTTAAATGTTATAGAATGGAAATGAAAAAGGATGTATAATTTATCCAAAGCCTTAGTCTTAATTTGTAAATGCTGTTTCCTTGTTTTGTTATATGTGTTTTGCTGAAAATATTCTTGTAAATGAAAGCTTGGGCAGAGCTTAAATAAACCTACCCATGTGGATTTCTTGTCTTATTTAAGGCTTTCCAATGGATATCTTCATGCCATGTTCCTGCCTCTAGACTTGCTCCCCAGCTCCATCCCTGGTACCCTTACTCTGAGTTCTCCCTAATTAGTCTGATCCAAACCTATCAAGATGCTACTTTCCCGCCATATTTGTTCCATATATATGACCCCATTGTCCTCTTTCCTACCTATCTTCCCCTTTCTACTTCTAGCTTTGAACACCCATCCCTTGCCACTTTCACCACTAATTGCCACTACTATATTTTGGCTTCCCTGATATAAGCTCTGTCAAGTAGGGACTATCTTGATATTTGTATTTGTGTCCCTAGGCACTTAGTTCAGTTCCTGGGATATAGTAAATACTTAGTAAATGCTTTTTCATTCATTTGGTAGGCCTTTATTATTAAGGAGACAAAGGGCAAGTCTATTTTTCCTCACCTGGAAGAAGGGACTTAAGGATCATGGGAATCAGAAACTATTCAGAATGGGGTAAACTTAGGAACTTTTGAGTACCGAGATGGGGGAGAAGGAGAAGGAATGTGGATGTATTTCAGTTATTAGTTGCCAGCTAATTATAAGTGAAAAGCACTGCTACCCCACACTGAATATAATTATGACCTGTTGGAGACTTGTCTGAGTCACTGGCCTTCTTAAGGAGTGATCTGCCTGGCAAGATCTTGAAGTCCTTAACTGTTCTTACTGGGACCTGGTAAATTTATCCCCCCTCCTCTTGCTTCCATTTCCTCGTGTTGCCTCTTCTTGGCAAATGCTCACTCTCAGAAGTTACCTGCTCTCTTTAAAATTTTATTCCCACCTTTACTTTTATAATAGATTATGTCTCCAGATAAGATGAGCTTATTTTCATTGCATCCTGGGTGACTGCTTGCTATAAAAAGAGTTCGCGATGCTATAGGTATGTAGAAACATAATTTTTGAAGTCGGTTCTTTGAAATCCTAAAGACTGACAATTCCTGCCATTGTAGCAGTGCAGTAAATTTCCCATAAAATATTTCTTTTCCAATCGTGGCATATTCCCTTTCAGTCAAGGTTTTACCAAAGAAGATCTTTTTTACTCATGCAAGAAAAAGTCTTAACTACACCTACAAATGCAAGAAACTGCACAATCTCTCACTCTTGAATGAAATGAATACAATGAAATAAAACAAGTCATGAGGTCATACTATCCTTACCATTCAATGTTTTTCCTTTTGGGAAGAGCATTCCATTCAGTGTAACAAGATAAAGGCATCAAATGACAAGCAAAAAGAGAAACTTGCTTGAAGAACATAGGTTATGCCTCATACCATTATTTTTTCCCAGCAGTAGCTGAAAACTTCAATTTCTGGTTTCTCTCTTTTATGGTAATGCATCATTGAATTCAGTGTCTTTTACTTGATTCTGCTTTGAATATGTTTTTCTTTGAAAGAATATCTTCTTTCAACATGAACCATGGGGATTCCACAAAAAGTCCCATTGTCACAGAATATTCCAAAGACATTGCTTCAGTCCAGTAGATCCAATAGGGTTTTTTTTGAAAACTTCCCCTTATTGTTTGGAATCACTGTCTATTAACTTCCAGTACCAGACACACAGGGCTGCAAGTTGCCTTAGTCTTAATGTCAATCAATGCATTTCAAAATACTGCTTTCCTATAAAGCCTAGGATAAAGCATAACAGGGAGATACTGTTTATTTAAGTGGAAAGAATTGACCTAAAAAATAACAAGCTTTTTACATGTCTGTGGAATTATGTTTAAATAAACACTATCTGCATGTGAAGCTATAGCCAAGCTTTATGTGAAAGTTATATACAAAAAAGCATTGATTGGCATTGAGACTAAGCATATTCAAAGCAGAAAAAAAGAAAAACACATCGAATTCAATGATGCATTGCTATAAAAGAGAGAAACCAGAAATAGAGGCTTTTTCCTTCAGAACAAAGCATTCCATTTAATGCAACAAGATAAAGGAATCAAATGAAAAGCAAAAAGAAATGGGACTGAAATGACTTCGCTTATTACTCATGCCATCTTCTTCCCAACACTAGTTTAAAACCTCAGTTTCTGGTTTTTAACTTTTATGGGAATGCATCATTGATGTCGATGTCTTTCTGGATTCTGCTTCAAATATGCTTCTCCTATGAAAGAATGTCTTCTTTTAACCTGAATCATTGGGGTTTCACAAAAAATCCTATGGTGACAATATTACAAGGTGCTTAACGGTTTTTTTTCATTCCAATAAATCCAATAGGGATCTTTTTGAAAGCTTTGCAATTCTGTTTGGAATCACTGAATATTGACACAGGGTTGCAATGTGCCTTAGTCTCAATGTCAGGCAATGCTTTTCAATATATTGCTTTCCTATAAAGATAGGATAAAGCTTAACACAGAGAGAGATGGTGTTTCTTTAAATGCTATTCCATGGATATTTTGAAATGCTTGTAATTTTTGTAATGATCTTATAATATTCAACGTAATATGTAATTCAGTGTAATAATCTTAAAAATCCTAAAGGCAGACAAAGTTCATTATATCAATAGAGTTAAATTTCCCAGATGCTATTTTTTCCAGAAAAAGTCCCATGATCACATATTCCAAGGTACTAAAGACATTGCTTCATTCCAGTAGGTAAAAAAGGGATCTTTTGAAACAAGGTGCTAAATAGTTGAAGAACTGGACAAGGCACTAAATACTTCATCACCCCATTTTCTTTTTCCTGTATTTCTTTTCCCTGCCTTTGTCTATCTAGCTTTTCTCCTCCCTTTCTTTCCCTTCATACATATAAAGCTATATCTTTCGGCTGTTCTATATTGATCCCATACCAACCAGGGTATCACTTATGGAAATGTTTTCATATCTCTGATAATGATTAACAAAGGAAATACAGATGATATGTGCAGCTTGAGGGTTAATTTTCTAACCCTGTGTATTGCTTGGCACTTTTGCATAGTCTATCATAGAAGCGGTGGGGATTTTCTTTCTCTTGTAATGTTCCCTGAAATTTATCCCAGTTCTCTGATCTAGTAGTACAGACTTTCATTCCCTGAAGAAAGTTTTCTCTTTTTGCAATCTGATGTAATCCTCAGGATCATTTGGGTTTCAGTTAGGATCTTTAAGAGGTTAAAGTTGGGCTTTGTAGGAAGTAGTCAATTCATTGCTTGCTTTTCCACAAAGGGAGAGCAAAGTTTGGATTAAATCTGTAACTTCTCCCCTAAATATTGCACCACAGGTGCTGGATCCTCTTCAAAATTGGGGCTCTTTTCCAAATGTAATGTATCAGTGGGGCTGAAAAGCACATGCTATTTTGATCATTAGTGGCAACCTCTTCAGAGAAAAAAAATGCCTTTAGTTTTTCCTTTGCCTCATGAGAAATCAAACTCTTAGGAGTAAGGAGGAGGTGCAGAGACTAGGGTAGGAGAGGAAGGATATGAAGGAGTTGTAACTGGCAAAGATGGCTCTCTGGTATCTCACTGCTGTCTGCTGGGCGTTCTTTGAGCTGCAGTTGTAAAGCAGTAGCTGGGTCATGAACAGAGGGTGTGGTAACAGAAAAAGGTTGAAAAAGGGAAAGCAACAAATAGTGGAGAGGCAAGGGTGAAGGAGGACAGCCTGGGGACTGGAGATGGAGGGGTGGAAAAGGCTGGAAAGCTAAAGATAAGGGTGAAGATACAAATGAAGTTGAGGGAGAGGAGGAGTGAGCCGGTAAAGCAGGGTACAGGACAAGAAAAATGGGGGGAAAAATTGAGCAGATGCCATCAGATGACTACATTTTAGTGGCAGGATCAGGTAATCTGCCCCATAAATACCAGTTGCTTTGGATTTTTGTCCACCATAATTTGCCTTAAACCTTTCATTTTCTGACAATTCAAAGTTATAAAAGCTGAGGCCACAATAATTCTCCTGCTGAATTGATTGTTGTTTTAAAACCAAGTATCACAGAACAATTAATAAGCTTGCTTTTTTGTCATACTTGGCTCAGTTGAGAGCTCTCCCTTATCCTATGCTATAAGGAGTTTTTTATAAGGGAGTTCCTTTTGGAATCCTGATTTTGCTACTTTGGGCTCTCCATGTGTGTGTAATATATATGCATGTATATATTTTTAAAATTCTTAAATGTGACGTAGAAATAAGTCTTTTGGCTTAATTTCCAACTCAGATTTTTGAGTTATGGTCTCTGAGAAAGCCCTTCTAAAGTTTCAGTTATTTTTCAGGGGTTACATGGTTCAACTGAATGGCCCAGTCACATGCCTGTTGTTCAATTCATGAATCTAATCAGAATTCAGGAGTCCCTACCAGGAATCTCTTCCTGACTGTTCAAGATGTCAAGAAATTGGATCCAGTGTCTTAGCACCAGAACTGGTGGTTAGTTAATGGCTAAGGGGAAAAAAATCTGTGGGTTATGTCAGTGCTTTTTAGTGTGTTCATGCATTCCTCTTGAGAGGACACTGAATTCCCTCATTAGCCCTTTTGTACTATAAATGGGCTCAAAGCTCTATCATTCTTTGTCAGGCGACCCAAGCTAATCAAGGGCTAAAGCTGGAGACTATTTTCTCTCTCGCTCAAAGAATTAAAGGGCGTTGAGGAATCCTAATTAAGACACGGATGGGATTCTCCCTCTCTTTTCTGGGAGGCAGTCAGTGTTGTGATTTGCCCAGAGTCACAAAGCTAATGTCTGAAGTCATATTTGAATTCAGGTCCTCCTGACTCAAGGGCCAGAGTTCCCATCCACTATTCCACCTACCTGCCCTGATGATAATTCCCTTTGAGATTTTGTTGCTTCTGCAATTCCAGAATTCGTTTTGAGGTGTTATTTTAAAGTTAGAGGGGAATTTGGGAGAGCTCGGCTAAGTCCCTGACATTGCTCTACCATCTTGGCTCTGCTTCTTCACCCCCCCCCCCCACCACTGCGCAATAGCGCTATTTAAGTATTCTATTTACCATTCAGTAATACCACATTTTTTTTTTTGTAAATAGGCACATGCTGGGCCATCTCCGGTTGTCCTGATCTATATCTGGTCACCAGATATAGATATCTGATCACTAGACCCAGCTGGCTCTAGAGGACAAAGTGAGGCTGGTGACTTTGCACAGCCCTCCCTCACTTAAATCCAATTCACTTGCAAGTCTTCCTAATGTTAGTCTTCTTCGAGAATAAAGGACGAACCACCACACACTAATAGTCATGTATTTCATTTAGATTGCCAGTTTTATTTATGATTAGTTAGGCAAAATAGCTCCTAATGATTATTTTAAAAATCTTATTGCTGTTAATTTACCTTTTTTCATTTTTGACTCCGATAACTTGGCACTCATTTGGGAAACCAGTGCTAGCTCAGGAATCCCTGGGATCTCTTTCTATCTTAGTACTTCCTGGTCTGTTTTTAGTCCTGTTTTTCTTCTGGAGAAGTGGAATGTTACATGATATCACTGCCATGGTTGCCACTCTGGACCCACCCGAGTATTGACAAACCCATCTGTGTTCTTAAGATGCTCTGGGCTGAGGGGAAAAAAAATTATATATTGATACATATCTACATATGTAGAATATAAATTACCCACATATACACACGTATGCATAAATAAGCACACACACATATTCCATACTGAAAATTTAAATCTAAAAATGTTTAAATACTTGTATTAGAGAAAAAATCATTTTAGTAAATTTTTTATATAGTAGCAAGATATAATTTGTTGAGATAGTTGTTTAGCTTTTTTTTAATTTTAAAATTCTGAACTTAAAACAACAAAAAGAACATTTCTATACACAGAGCAAACAAACAAAAAGGACTTTCTATGAAAGGTATTTAAAAGACAAAAATAAATGCTTCATCGTTTGTATTGAACCTAAAAACAGTCTCGTGTTCACTTTGTTGTTCTTCTTTGCCTTACTGGTACGAAGAACTCCCAGGGAAGAAATTCTCTATATCAAATGCAGGTTGACAACTGTTATAATCTTACAAAGCCTAATTGTGCACTGAGAGGGTATGATTTGTCATAGAACACAGTGCGAGTATGTGCCAGAAGCGGGACTCCAACTCCAGTCTTATTCATTCAGATACTAACTTTTATTATTTTGCTGCCTCTCTTATATTCACTTTTGATGGAAATAATACAAATATCTGAAATAAAACTTCAAAATTAGCATAAAATTTCAGAATACTTTAGGATAAAGATTGAAGAAATTAATTTCTACAAATGTACCACAGCTTATTATGACATTGAAATCCTGGAATTTTAGAAAGGTCATCACTTCCAGAAATCATTATTTTCTTTAGTTTTCTTGAATTGACTAAAAAATTAAGGCCCGTGGCGGCTAGGTGGCGCAGTGAGTAAGAGTGCCGGCCTCGGAGTTGGGATGACCCGAGATCAAATCCGGCCTCAGAAAATGAGCACCCACGCATAAATAATGACTAGCCGTGTAACCTTGAGCAAGTTACTTAACCCCAATTGCTTTAAAAAAAAAAAAAATTAAGGCCCAAGTTTTTTTATTCAATGATTTTAATGCAAGATTATTCACATATTTGTATGATTCAGAGAAACATTTTCATTTTCTTTAATTGACACTGTTTGAGAAGATGTTAATGAACTATGTTCAGAAGTTAATTTTTATAGCTTCTTAAAATTTTTAGTAATATTTTCAGTTTTACACAGTATAACATTAAGAGAAAAGATGTTATAAATAAAAGTGGAGTGCAGTCATTTCTGCTGTTAATTAAAAGTTAAACTAACTTTCAATGTAATAAAAGGACATCATCAATTGACTCTTCACCAAAAGGTTGGTGAAATAATTACCTGAAATGGTACTTCTAAAATTCATTTTTAGGAAAATGAAAAATATAAACAAATAAGATTATATTAAAATGAAAATTCTTTTACAATTACAGAGAGAATGGATTCTTATGGAAAAGCAATAGAATGTAGTGGATAGAGAGCTGGCCTCAGTCAGATGCAGAAATTCATTGGTTCCAAATGCCCACTCATCCATACTGTGCAACTCTGAGCAAATCACTTAACCTCTTAGTGCTCTAGGAAGCTGTATGACTCTAAGTTGCAGAGCTACATGGTGACCTGAACTGATAGATGGGCATTTCTTTACCTGGGAGTTCCCTATAATAATGAAATCACCCAAACCTGATGAGGAAGGTTTCCAGTAAAAGGAAGAGGAAAATGTTTCAGAAATCTAGCTTTTGTGGATCAAGAAACTGGAAATTTTAAAAGTTTTCACTGAAGGGTGAAGATCAAGATGGAAAAAAAGGTATGCTAACAATTATTTTATAAAACTGAAAAAACACAATGAGAAGATAAAGTGTAATTGTTACAGTATGAAACATTACTTCATTTTAATTCTTTATGCGAAAAAAACTGTAATAGGTATACATAAAACATAGATGAAGGGCCATTTGTTTTATGTACACCTCCTAGTACATTTTACACACAATGACTCAATCCCACTAGATCACACCCCATCTCTATGTTCTACTTAGTAGAGTTTATAAAACATGCAAATATTTTAGCTGCCTGCCACATGGCAATTCTGTCATTGATTAACCATTTTAAGTTCACCAATATGAGGCTGACTGAGGAGGGGAGCTGCACCAAGGAGTGGTATTCCAAATTGAGAAATCACCCAAGAGCTAAGTATTAAGCTAGGAACAAGTTCAGAAGCAAAACAACACCTGTGTGGCAGATGAGCAAGTCTCAGTACCAGCTTCCAGCCTAATCTAAAGCCTGAAGCCCTATGGCCAAACAAGATATAGCATTATGAGTTGTAAAATGCATGATTTTGATTATATAAAAATGTTTTTGTACAAACAAAACCAATGCAGCCAAGATTAGAAGGAAAGTTGAAAGATGTGAAACAATTTTTACAAGTATCTCTGATAAAGGCCTTATTTCTCAGGTATAAAGAGAAATGAGTCAGATTTATAAAAATACGAGTTAATTCCCCTATTTGTTAAATGGTCAAAGGACATGAACAGGCAGTTTTCAGAAAAAGAAATCAAAGCTACCTATAATCATATTCCAAAAATGCTCTAACTCACTGATTAGAGAAATGCAAATCAAAAGAACTGTAAGGTAGCACCTCATACCTATAAGACTGGCAAATATGCCAGAAAACAAAAATGATAAATGTTGAAGGGGATGTGGAAAAGTTGGGACATTAATGCACTGCTAGTGGAGTTGTGTACTGATCCAACCATTGTGGAAAGCAATTTGGAACTATACCCAAAGGGCTATAAAAATGTGCATACCCTCTGACCCAGCAATACCACTACTATGTCTGTATGCCAAAGAGATCATTAAGAGAAAGGACCTATTTTTAGCTCTTTTTGTGGTGCCAAAGAACTGGAAATTAAGGGGATATCCATCACTTTGGGGATGGCTGAACAAGTTGTGGTATACGATTGCAATCTATTGTGCTACAAGAAATGACAAGCAGGATTCTTTCAGAAAAACCTGAAAAGACTTACATGAACTAATGCAGAGTAAAGTAAGCAGAACCAGGAGAACGTGGTAGAGGAACAGCAATATTGTATGATGATCAACTGTGAATGACTTAGCTATTCTCAGCAATACAATGATCCAAAACAATTCCAAAGGACTCATGAGGAAAAATGCTACTCACCTCCAGAGAAGTGATTTTGTCTGAATACAGACTGAAGCATACTATTTTTAACTTTATTTTTTGTTTTTTGGGGGGTTTTTTTGCCTGCATTTTCTTCCATAATATGACTAATATGGAAACATTTTGCATGACTTGTACATGTATTACCTATATCAAATTGCTTGCCATCTCAATGAGGGAAAGAAGGAAAGAATTTGGAACTGAAAGTTTTTTAAAAAATCAAATGTTTAAAACTTTTTACATGTAACTGGAAAAACCTAAAATATCATAAGAATTTTTTTAAGAATTTTGAGCTATGGAGGAAATTTTTGTAATAAGAATATCAATACAAAACCCTTGAAGAAAAAGCTACATGAAAATTAAAATTGACCAGATAAAAGCTAAATAGAAGCTATATTCTTAACCAAACAAGAGACAGAGGCAATTACAAAAGATAAAACAGATACATTTGATTACTTAAAACTGAAAAGTTTCTGCACAGACCACATTAATGCATTTAGGATAAGAAGGAAAATGGTTGAATCAGACAAAAAAACTTTTGTATCAAATTTGTGTGATAAGGATTTGGTATTGAATAAAGATATATGCCCAAAGAAATAGTGCTCAAAGGTCAAATGGTCAAAACTATCAATTCTCAAAAAAAATAGCAAAGTATTCACAGCCACATGAAAAAATGCTCCAAATTAATAATATAAGTGGTACAAATCAAAATAACCCCGATATTTACCTCACCCCTTGTAAATAGGCAAAAAGATGACAAAAATGGCAATAGTTCGATTTTGGAGGGGTTGTGGAGTGACAGGAACACTAAATACACTATTGGTGGAGCTTTATAACCATTTTGGAAAGCAATTTGGATACATGCATGACTAAAATGCCCACACCTTCTGGATTAGATGTCCCATTACTAGGCTTATACTCCAAGAAAGATATTGATAAGAAGGTCCCCATATACGCCAAAATGTTTACAGAAGTTTTTGTGATAGCAAAGAATTGGAAACAAAGTAATGCCACCGATTGGGGAATCCCTAAACATACCAGTGATACACGGATGTAATAAAATATCATTCTGCTGTGGGAAATGTGTGCAATGCATACAGAAAATAAAGATCTATATAAACTGATGGTAGAGTGAAGTCAACCAAGCAAAGAAGATAATATACACAATAACTAAGACAATGTAAATATAAACTATCCAGCAAAAAAAAAAAAATGGAGGTCACAAAATGACAAAGATCAAGCAGGACTAGAATGAAGATGTGAGAGGATATCCACCTTTCCCTTTCTAGAGGTCCACAGGTTCAAACTACACATCTTTTTAGATTTTTAAAAATATTTCGTGCAATTGTGTTGCCTTTTTTTCCCCTCTCTGAAAAATACTATTTGTTATATGAAATAGCCCTGTAGGAAGAGGTAGATACTTGGGATAACTATGATCTTGTAAGAAACAGAAGACAGGGGGCGGAGCCAAGATGGCGGAGTAGAAACAGCATTTCCAATGTGCTCTGCCCCACACAAATTTCAAATGTGAAAGGGGACTCCGAACAACTTCTGGAGCCACAGCGCCCACAGAACAGCACAGAGAAGCTAACCTCCTGCAGAGGACAGCCCAGCAGCCCTGCAGGAAGCGGCCAGCATAGCGCTCTGAGAGCAGGCAGCACAGCGCCCTGGGAAACAACAGTGCAGCGCCAGAGCTGAGCCCAGGTCCACGGTTTTAGCCCCAGGGTGGCCGGGCCTTCAGCCGGCTGGAGGGACCCCAGAACACCAGCAATTGTGGCGATTCCAGAATTATCAGCACAGATATGCCTAGGACAAAGTGAGAGGTTACGGCCCTATGGACTTTGGGACCAGTATTTAGGGAATGCGTGGCTGCCTCCCCTGGGGGTGAAAAGCTGCTGAAGAAACAGCAGCACAGAAGCCAGTCCTTCTGACTCCAGGCCCGGCGCTCTGCTCGCTGCGCCACCTAGCCACCCCAAGGAAGGGATGATTCTTAAGGGGTGAAGTCAAGAGGTGAGAGAGGAAAGTGGCAAGAAGAGATGGAGAGAGACAGGGTAGGGTAAACTATCTCATGTAGAAGAGGCAAGGGGAAGTAGTTGCAGGGGAGGGGAAGAACAGGAAGGCAAAAAGGCAAAACCATATTCTCATTGAAGTTGGCTCAAGGAGAGAATCACATACATACTAAATGGGATATCTCACCCTGCAGGAGAGTAGGGGGAAGGGGGATGAGAGGGGGGATGATGGAGGGGAGGGCATTCTGGGGGGAGGGGAGGTTGGAAGTACCCACTATCAAAGAGGGACAGGATAAAAGTAGGGAATGGACCAGATGGGAGGTGAGACGGGTGGGAGGGAAATATAAGCAGTCTTTTACAATATATCTACTATGGTAATGTTTTGCATAGGTATACATGTACAACACATACTGAATAACATCTTCTCAGAGGGAGTGGGTGACAAGGGAGGAAGGGAATGGATCTGAAATTCGAGGTCTTAAAATTAAATGTTTCATAAGATGTCCAGGCACTGGGGCTCAGAGATTCACCTTGCCCCAATGGCAAAGTCGAAGGGATAGGTATGGGAGAAGATATGGGAGAGAGCAGATTGGATGAGGGGATATCTAGTGGGACTGCTATTCTGGGGTGGTGGGTAGGGAAAAAATGGGGGAAAAATGTAACTCATAATCTGGTGGAAATGAATGATGTAAACCAGAAGTTAATAAAGCATTTGTTTAATTAAAAAAAAAAGAAAAAAAGACTATTTGTTAGATGGGACAGCTTTTTGAGAGAGGGCACTGTAGGGAATACTAGAGATAAGTATGATGATGTAAAAAACAAGAAATCAATTAAAAACCAATAAAAATAAGAACAGCAGTCAAATGGCGAAAAATTCTTAGCAGCAAGTTTCTCTGATGCTGTCAAAGGCAATTAATTTTTAGAGGAAGAAACCAAAGCTATCAATAACCATGTGGAAACATGATCAAAACTACCAATAATTAGAAGTTCCATCTCACATTTCAAACAACTTAACAAACAAACAGAAAAAAAGATAAATGCGAGGTGGGGGAAGAGGTTATGAGGAGGATGTTGTGGAAAAACAGGTATAGTTATTCTTGAAAGCAATTTGAGAAAATGCTCTAAAATCTATTTTACCATGTATGTTCTTTGACCTAGTGATGCTGCTGTTAGGGCGATACCCAAATAATAGAGGATAAACAGAAAGAAAGAGGAAAATGATCCACATTTATAAAAATATTTATTGCAGCTATCTGTGTGGTAGCAAAGAACTGAAAATTGGAGGGGTGCCCATCAAGCAGGGAATATGGTACATGCATGTGTTGGATTACTACTGAGCTATAGGGAATGATAAGGGAACCAGAACAGTTTAAATAATAACAATATTTTAAAAACAAACCATTTTGTGGGGCGGCTAGGTGGCCCTATGAGTAGAGCGTCAGCCCTGGAGTCAGAAGGACCCGAGTTCGGATCTGGCCTCAGACACTTAATGCACACACACACACACAAACAAAAAACCTAGCCGTGTGACCTTGGGCAAGTTAGATAACCCCAATTGCCCTAAAAAAAAAAAAAAAGACAAACCATTTTGAAAGCCCTAGGAACTCGGATAAATGCAATGATCAACCAAAATTCCAGAGGACTCATGATGAACCAGACTACCCACTTCCTGACAGAAAGGTAATGGACTCAAGAGTATAGTGAAGCATAACTTTTTTGGACATGGCCAATGTGGTCATTTGTTTTGTTTAACTAAATATGTCTATAAGAAGGCTTTTGTTTTTCTTGCTTTTTCAATTATGGTGGAGAAAGATGAGCGCAAGAAAAGGCAGATCTTTATTTTAAAAAAAATTGATTAACAAAAGAAGGTAAGTTTCTTAAGGCCAACAAACCACTATTTCTACCTTTCCTTTAATCTCTAGCACTTGTGCATGTGTGGCTATCATGGGTGTGTCACTCCTGTTAGGCTCCTACAAAATGTATGTAGACTGACATGTCACTTTGCCCCTGTTGATGGTCTAGACTATTTTTCATGATCTTTGTATTCCCAGCACAGTACATTCAGTACTTTGAATGTAGTAGGTACAAACAAATGCTTGTTGAATTGGGTTGGTTTGGAGGGGGGAAGAGAAGGTATAAGAGGGGAAGGAAAGAAAAGAACTTTATTCTTTTAAAAAAAATCCATTATTTCATTTGATTTTCATACAATTGTGGTTAGGTATGTAAAGCAAATAGAAACTGAGGCCTGGAAAATTTCAGTGACATGCTTAAACCATGTCAAAGCTAAGTCTCCTAACTCCAAGAAGAGGTTTTTTCTATTGTGAATTACATGGCCCAGTTTGAGAAAGCTTCTGTGACCAATAAAAAAGGATTATCAAGGGATAGGATTAAAAGCCAAAGACGAATTTGCTGATATATACTTTATTTGCTTTGTGCCCCAAAATCTCCAGTGATGACATAGCAACTTTTTAAAACTTGAACAGAGTACTTGATTACTTCCTTGAATATGAAAAATAAACATTTACATTTTTTAAAAATGCCTTCCTTTTGTGGTTGCAAAGAATTGGAAATTAAAGGGGTGCCCATCAATTGGTGAATGGCTAAACAAGTTGTGGTATGTGAACGTAATGGAATATTATTGTGCTATAAGAAACGAGGAGGAGATAGTATTTACCTGAAGAGGCTTATACAAACTGATGCTGAGTGAGAAGAGTAGAAGCAGGAGAAATTTGTATACAATCACAGACACAACATGTGTGATGACCAACTATGACAGAATGGACTCTTCTCAGCAATGCAGTGATAGAAGTCAATCCCGAAAGACTCATGAAGGAGAAAAATGTGACATCCAGAGATATAACTAGAAAGAACTGAGCTTGAATCCTGATGGAAGCAAACTAATTGATCTTTTTCTTTTCATTGTTCGGTTTAATTTCTTCTTTACCATTTTTCATCCCACCTAGTACAATATGCCTTTGTAATTGGAATAATGTCTAATATGAATGTATTTGCACATCCTATACTGGACTATATGTTGTTGTGGGGGGTGGGGGAGGGAGGTAAAGGAAATTTGAAAAACAAGATTCAATTCCATAGTTCCTTGATAACTAAAACTAAACAAATAAATTAAAAAAAAAAAGAAAACTTACTGACCTATATTTACCTTCTTTTTGTTTCATTACCCTATAAAAACCTTACTCATGGTATCAATAAACGGATTGCATTGATTAAAAAAAATACCTTCTTACTAATAGGGAAATGCGAATTAAAAACCTGAGGTTCTACCTCATTTTCATCAGATTTGCCAAGATAATAAAAAAGAAAAATGACAAATATGTAGGAAAACAAGCAGACTGATGCACTGCCAAGGAAGCTGTGAACTGGTCCTGCTTTGTGGAAAGCAATTTGGAAGTATGCCCCCAAAGTAAACCAGCAATAGCATTTTTAGGCTTGTACCTAGCTAGATGGTTTATTGGACAGATTATTGGACCTGGAGTAAAGAAGACAGAGCTCAAATATGGCCTCAGATTCTTCTTAGCTGTGTGATCCTGGTCAAGTCACTTAACCTCTGACTGCTTCAAGTTTCCCCAACTGTAAAATGGGGATAATAACAGCAACTACCTCCTAGTTTTGCTGTGAGGATCAAATGAGAGATGTTTCTATAGAATTTAGCACATTATCTCTCGTATCACAGGCCCTTAAAAACACTTACTCACTGCCTCTTTTTCCTTAAACCCCAAAGAATCAAGAGAAAGAGAAAAAGATCATATATGTACAAATACGTTTATAGCAGTTATTTTTATGTTGGCAAATTAGTAAAAACTGGGGGGGGGCATCAATTGAAAAACAGCTGGACAAATTACTGAACATGAATGCAAAGGGATACTATTACATTAAACCAAAGAAAGTGAGATGTAGTTTCAGAAAAGTTTGGGAAGACTTTGATGCAGAGTTAAATACCAGGAGAACAATTTATACTATAATTTCAATAATGATTCCAGAGGACCAATAATAAAGAATGCTACTTACCTGGTGACACACTCATGTAATAATATGCAAAATGGGAAACACAGTTGTGGACAAGGCCAATACAGGCATTTATTTTGCCTGACAATGCCTACTGTTACAAGGTGGGGAGAAAAAATATAAATGTCTAATAATTTAAAAAATAAATTTTAATTAAAATTATTTAATAAAAGATAAATTTCAATCAAAATATATGTTCTATTTTTGCCTGATATTTTGCTGGTTTTAAGAATGAAACAGGGCAGCTAGGTGGTGCAGTGAGTAGAGTGTTGGCCCTGAAGTCAGAAGGACCTGAGTTCGGATCCGACCTCAGATACTTAACGCACAAACAAAAGACCTAGCTGTGTGACCTTGGGCAAGTTACTTAACCCCAACTGCCCTCCAAAAAAAAAGAATGAAACAAAAGAACTTTGGTCAACTGTTTTTAAAGTCATTTTACTTTGGTACATCAGGCCACAAATGGGTTCACATGGTTGCTAAATATACTTATTCAAAGAACATATCTTTACATTTGTACATTTTATATGCTCTATATTAGACTGTAAACTCCTCTGAACAACAATTACCATTTTCTTTTTTGCATAACAATGCTTTGCAATACACAGTAGGCACTTAATGTTTGTTCAATGTAGCCAAAATGTATTGTACACATACACACACACACACACACACACACACACACACACACACACACAGACAAAACAATACTTACATTGCTGAAATGAGTTAATTTTTCTAATACAGTTAAAAGCTTCATTTACTCCACTGACATATAAAATATTAAGACAAAAAAAGCCAAATGTAGAAAATTATTTTAAATAGCAAAATGAATGTTCTACGGTGCAAAATATAATGAACTAGTCACCTAACATGGGTAAATGGAGTTTCCCTTGATATTTCAATTCATGATAAAATGGTAACTAGGACAAACCTAAATAAATAGAATGGAATCTTCAAATCCACTAAGAATCATCTTAATAAGGTATAATACAGTTTTATGAAGCAAATGAACCACCACATACTAAGAATTTCCAGTCTAGTCTAAAAAAGCTATGGTTATTGTTTAGACAGTAATAGGATTTATACTTAGGGAATACCTAATCCAATTCCTTTAGTTTACAGATAGGGAAATGGAAGCCCAAAAAGTTAAAGGAAATTTCCCAAGGCCAGACAGGCAATAAATAGCAAATCTGGTATCTAATATTTATGCCATGGAGGAAATTCTAGAATTAATGTATATTAAATTCAACTGTCAAGACTGATATGGGCTTCTGAGGAAAGAGTAGAAGGAGTGCATGAGCTCCTTAAAAACAATTATGACATTAACGTACATAATTTTCCCTATCCTATATTTTTTCCTCCCCAAATTTTGAAGGAAATTTTTCTTTCTCTCCATGAAGATTTATTCCTTATGGAGGAGGTAAAAAGAGTCTGTATGTAAGACTGAATCAATACAGAAACCAAAGGAATGGTTGTTAGTTTTCTTATGCCTTACTTATCTGTTCTTTCTTCAGGTTGTGCTGAGATTTTCTTAGAGATGATATTTCCTTCTAACTCTACATACTTCCTAGACCCACAATGTTCCACATTTGTCATATTTGGTCACACAAACACTGTATGGTCCAGAATCCTTGCACCTACAGAAAGAGAAGATGTGCCAAAGGAAAGGAAGACAGCAGCTGTGCTGACTTCCTGCTAATTCAGTAATTGGTGAGGGATACAAAAAGAAAAAAAAAAGTAAGTACTTGTGTGTTTTAGAGCAAATAATTTAATCTCTCTGGGGTGTCGCTATTCATTTCTACATAAGAGAGTAGGATTATCCTCCCAGGTTTAAATTCTACAATTCTCTATTTCAGTGTCACCAATTTCAATATATCTTAATTCTCTTAAGCAGATCAAATATGCTTCTTTCTATGAAACTCCAACTATTGCCAGACATTATGATAGGTGCTAGAGATAGAATGACAAAAATAAAACCATCCCCACCCTCAAGGAGGTACTAGCTCCTTGACATTCACACCAATATTCTACACACAAATTCTTCTACTCTCAAACCCCTCCACCCTGAAACAAGAATGCTAAATATTAGATAGGTTAGTAATGCCCTGATTTGCCTCCATTACCTCATTAGTACTCCTCTCCCCTCTCAAAACTCACCACAATGCCAGCCACTGCAGCAAACTCAACCCCCCCAAACCATCTCCTTTCTGTCTCAACAAGAGCTCTCTGTCTTCATAAAACAATCTTTTTCCCATTTAAGTAAAACACGAACTACATGATTCCCCTCTCCTTCTTTAAAAGTTAAAATACCCAAGGAAAAAAAGAGGGAAATGGTAAATATGGAACGTGGTCAAGAGTCATATAGGGCCATGGGAATTATGAATAACAGGACAAGAAATCAAGAATGAAAGAAACTCTCTAGTCTTCAAAATCCAGAAAAATATTCAGTATCCTCACTTGAAAAGGATATGTAATTTGTGGGAAAAAATTTTTTTTCTAGTAGAACCAATCTTTTTTTTCCTTAATTACAAACTAACCATGGATAGATTTTCTATAAAATTATGATAATACTCTGTCATCTTTCTTGTTCTAAAAATACCTGGCAAAATAAATTTGAGGTAGAAGAAAGAAGTTGAAATGGAACACATTTCAACTCTATAATGACTGAAATAATTGACTGTAATAAAGGTGTAACTATAATTTGGTCAACTAAACTTACCAATACTATATACTAGTATGCTATTATGATTTTCACTAAAATTCCAATATCAGAATAGGT
The DNA here is from genome assembly GCA_011680675.1 of Gymnobelideus leadbeateri. Classification (NCBI taxonomy): domain Eukaryota; kingdom Metazoa; phylum Chordata; class Mammalia; order Diprotodontia; family Petauridae; genus Gymnobelideus; species Gymnobelideus leadbeateri. The sequence continues at coordinate 90,421 of WOXC01003361.1, forward strand.
ATCTTTTACTTCCAGAATGCACAATAAAGTTACAAATGAATTTCATTTAAAGTATTGCCCCAAATATATTTTAACATATTTAAATCTAAATTTGATTTTTGGCAAGACAGTTGAACAAACAAATGAAAGGGTCATATTTCACATGAAATCATTATTAACAATATCCAGAAATTTATACTAGTTTTCTATTACTTTGTACAACTTGTTTTAAAATATGTATGTGGTTTTACTCAGGATTTTAAACATGATTGTCACAAGAAAATATTTTAACTATGTCAGAGATGAAACATGTCAGAGATGAAAAGGCACACAGAGATTGTCAATGGTTATATCACATTTCCTTAGAGACAAAACAATTTTTGTCCCTGTAAACTTTATTCTCACAATATTAAAGTGAGGTCAGTGCTGACTCAAAAGTAACGCTAAAATTCACAGTTTCATATTTTTAAAATTATGTATGAAGTACATGGCTCTTCACTTGTATACCCCAATTTCTTTCACCCATTGGAGAACGACCAGTTAACAGAATCTTATAACCTAAAACTATTCATCAGTTAGAGTTCATTTTCATCAATACTGGACTGAAAGAAAACAATGATCAACAAAACTTCAAATATTGGAAAAGTCTTACTAGTTAGGTTCCAACTCATCCTTCACAACAATAAAACACCTCATTTATTCTTTCTAGTAAAGCTTATTTGGATAAATGATAAATAATCCCTTCCTAAACATTAATACATTGTGCAAGAAAATCATTGACACATATTCTTTTTTGTAGTTCAATAGATTTAAGTCTTCACCAACAAAAGTCACCTTTCCTTTGATGGTCGGTTATAACTATCTCTTATACTTTTTTTTAGTTGTTTGGTGAATATTTTGTGCATCCTTCCACAGTATGTATGAGCAGTCTTTTGTAGTTCCAGTTCTAATGGGTTCAATAAGGAATGTACTTTATCATCTCCAAATGAGCACTAAAAATGAAAAGAAAAAAAAGTAAAGTCTCAGTTAAAATGGATAATTAACTTGTGCTTTAAGTAAAGACAACATGACCCTCCCAGTTTGATTATTTTTTTAATTAAAGGGGTCGTCCCTTGGCTCACTTCTTAAGCAGCCCTAATCACTGAATAAGTATTGATTCAGTCAAAGTGAGAATTTGGAAAACCTTAGCTTAAAAAGGCCAAGTTCCACCACCGCATTATGGGCCATCTCCAGTTGTCCTGACCTGTATCTGGCCATTGGACCCAGACAGTTCAAGAGGAAAAACTGAGGCTGGTGACTTTGCATAGCTCTCCCTCACTTAAATCCAATTCATTTACAGGTCATGGAATCATCTTCCTGATGGCATGGTCCTCTTCGAGAATGAAGGATAAACCATATAGTGCAAAGTGAAGAAAGAAGAACCAGGAGAATGTTGTACACAGTAATAGCAATATTTAACAATGATTGACTGGCAGAGCCAGGATGGCGGAGTAGAAATAGCACGTCCAAGGTGCTCTCCCCCCAGATCACCTCCAAACCACGTAAAAGGGGGCTCTGAACAACTTCTGGAGCCCCAGCATCCATAGAATGACACAGAGAAGCTAACCTCCTGCTGAGGACAGCCCAGCAGCCCTGCAGGAAGGGCTAGCGCAGCACTCTGGGAGCCAACAGCCCAGCACGCAGAGAGCTGAGCCCAGGTCCGAGTGAGCCACGGTTTTAGCCCCAGGGCGACTGGGCCAGGAGCTGGCTGGAGGGACCCCAGAACACCAGCAGCTGTGGCGATTCCAGAATTAACAACATAGACATGCCTAGGACAAAGTGAGAGGTTAGTGCCCTATGGACTTTGGGACCAGTATTTGGGGAACACATGGCTTCCTCCCCTAGGGGCTAGAAGCTGCTGAGGAGACACACCATTTTGCAGTTTCAGTGGCAGCTCCAGCTCCTGGCCTGCGAACTGTAGGGAGATCCAGCGATCAGTCTTGGGGGGTAATCGCTCTTGCTTTAACCTCCCTGCATCTGGATTGTGGTCTGGGGTGGAGGTTGTGGGGTGGGTATCCAGCTTGCCAGAACCGGAAGTTGTGAAGACCCCAACTTTGGAAAGGAAGCTCCCCTGTCTGGTGGCAGAGTCCTACTGTGGCAACAAGCCCAAAAGTCAAGTAATTAAGTGGCAATATGCTGAGGCAAAGGAAACAGAATAAACAGAAAAATGCAACATTAGACTCCTATTTTGGGGGCAAAGAGGATCGAAGCATGTAAAAGGAGGAGGACTGTGAGGTCAGAAATCCTGCTCCAAAAGCCCCAAAGGAAAGTATGAGCAGGTTACAGGCCACAGAGGACCTTAAGAAGGACTTTAAAAATCAAATAAGAGAAGTGGAGGAAAAATTGGGAAGAGAAATGAGAAGGATGCAGGAAAAGTATGAAATGAGGGTCAACAGCCTGACTGAGGAAAACAACACCTTAAAAAATAGACTAACTCAAATGGCAAAGGAGGCCCAAAAGGGCAATGAAGAGAAGAATGCCTTAAAAAGCCGAATTTGCCAGATGGAAAAAGAATCTCAAAAGCTCACTGAGGAGATTCACTCCTTCAGAGTTAGACTGGAGCAAATGGAAGCTAATGACTTTATGCAAAATCAAGATGCTGTTAAACAGATCCAAACAAATGAAAGAATAGAAGGCAATGTGAAATATCTCATGGGAAAAACCACTGACCTGGAAAATAGATCCAGGAGAGATAATTTAAAAATTATTGGACTACCTGAAAGCCATGATCAAAGAAAGAACCTAGAAATCACCCTTCGAGAAATTCTCAAGGAAAACTGCCTTGATGTTTTAGACCCAGAGGGTGAAACAGAGGTTGAAAGAATCCACAGATCACCTCCTGAAAAAGATCCCAAAAAGAAAACTCCTAGGAATATTATAGCCAGGTTCCAGAATTCCCAGATCAAGGAGAAAATACTACAAGCAGCCCGGAAGAAACAATTTCAATATTGTGGAAACAATCAGAATAGCCCAGGACCTGGCAGCTTCTACACTGAGGGATTGAAGGGCATGGAATATGATATTCCAGAGGGCAAAAGAGCTGGGATTGAAGCCAAGGGTCACCTACCCAGCAAAACTGAGTATCTTGTTTCAGGGGAAAATATGGTCATTCAGTGGAATAGAGGACTTTCAAGCATTCTTGAGGAAAAAACCAGAGTTGAATAGAAAATTTGACATTCAGACACAAGAAGTAAGAGATGCTTGAGAAGGTAATCAGGGAAAAGAAATCAAAAGGAACTTATCAAAGTTGACCTATTTACATTCCTACATGGAAAAACAATAACTGTGACTGATGAAACCTTTCTCAGTATGAAAATAATGGAAGAACGGTGTGTGGTCATATGAATACATGTGTGAATATGTGTGTATATGTTTACAGTTATACATGGATAGAGGGCATAGGTTGAATTTGGTGGGAAGCGATGATACTTAAGGGGTGAAATTATGAGGTGAGAGAGGAAAGTGGCAAGACGAGATGGGGATAGACAGGGTAGGGTAAACTATCTCATGTAGAAGAAGCAAGGGGAAGTGGCTGCAAGGGAGGGGAAGAACAGGAAGGCAAAAAGACAAAAACATATTCTCATTGAATCTGGCTCAGGGAGAGAATGACATACATATTAAATGGGATATCTCACCCTGCAGCAGAGTAGGGGAAAGGGGGATGAGAGGGAGGATGATGGATGGGAGGGGAGGTTGGAAGTATCCACTATCGAAGAGGGACAGGATCAAAGTAGGGAATGGGCAGTTTGGAGGTGGGATGTGTGGGAGGTAATTATAAGCAGCCTTTTACAATATGTCTACTATGATAATATTTTGCATAGCTAGACATGTACAACACATACTGAATTACTTATCTTCCCAGAGGGAATGGGTGACAAGGGAGGAAGGGAATGGATCTGAAATTCGGGGTCTTAAAATTAAATGTTTAAAATATATATAAACTATTATTAATACTATTTTGCATGTAATTGGGAGATAAGATGTGTAGGCATTGGGGCACAGAGATTCACCTTGCCCTAATGGTAAAGTCGAAGGGGGTATGGGAGAAGATATGGGAGAGAGCAGATTGGATGAGGGGATATCTTGTGGGACTGCTATTCTGGGATGGTGGGTAGGGGAAAAATGGGGGAAAAAATTGTAACTCAAAATCTGCCAGAAATGAATGTTGTAAAGCAGAAGTTAATAAAGCATTTGTTTAAAAAAAATGAATGACTGTGAAAGACTTAATTACTCCAATCAGAACAATGATCCAAGACATGTCGTCCAACATACTCATGATGAAAAATGGTATCCACCTCCAGATAGAGTACTGATGAACTGTGAATGCAGATTAGAGCATATTTTTTTCTTATTTTTCTTGCCTTTTTTCAACAGGGCTAATATGGTTTTACATGACTTCACATGTATAACTGATAGTAAAATTTTTGTCTTCTCAATGTGTGGAAAAAGGGCAGGCAGGAGAGAGAATGGGAACTATAAATTTTTTAAATTAACGTTAAAAATAAATAAATAAAGAAGTAAAGAAAAAAAAGTTTTTCCTTTCAACAATGGAGGTATTCAAAGAAAGGCTGGAAAGTCACTTATCAGGGATGTTCATGGACTACATGTCCTTTAAACCCCTTCCATCTCAGAATTCCTTTCTACTTTGGCTAAGCTGGATTTTTTCCCATTTCTAGAATCTACTCCATAAGCTTTTATACTACCTTTGCCTACACTATTCCTTCTACCGTAAATGCTTCCCTCTCTGTCAATTTCATCTATATTTATGTAAATCTTAACCCACAAATTTAAAATAAAAAACCACCTACTCCATGAAATCTTCCCTGATCCTGAAGATGGAAGATCACCATCTTATATCCTCTCAACAGCACTCTGCTTCCACCTATCCTACAATGTTTATGACATACTACTTTGGATTTTATTAATTTATATATACATTTTATTTCCCTTTCTTTATTTTAAGTCCCTTGAGGACAGTGATGTCTTGATAGTCATTTCTACATCTTTCCATAGCACTAGTGCCTTAAAACAACAGGTTCACAATGACTGCTATTAAGTGGCATTCCATTTATGTGCGAGAAAATACAGTTCACAAATTGCATTTCAATGAGATTACAAGAAATTATCTTGGTCACCCAACTATGCAGTATATCAAGGGAAACATGAAAGATGATGGGAGTTTCCCTTTTAACTGTCCGTGATTTATTCTACTGAGTTAATTGCTTCATATTTATATAAGCCTTTCTCCTCCTGGTGTTTCAATTTATTCAAAGAATTCATACTTATTCTTTGAAATATGGAAAACATATCTCACCCTAACTAAAAATGGATGGGGCTGGAGGCAAGAAAGTGTGATGAATAGGAGAAGGGAATTTAGAGAAGGTGGTGGAGAAGTCAAGATTTTCAAAAAAGTCTAATAAAAGAGCAAATGCTTACATTTCGCAGTGCTTCATAAATAGCTCTAAATACTGGCTGCTTATCATCATGGTAAACACCTCTGTTCCCATGGAGAATAAAGATCCCTTCTTCTTCAGCTTCTCGACAATTACTTCCATATATACAATGATCAGGCCGATAATTCCATTGGCATGGAAAAACAAAAAGGCTTTCTAAATGTAGAAAAAAATATATCACAAGAAAGACTGAGTTGGGCATAACTCTAAAAACAAACTTTTAAGAATTTTCTACAGAGTTAATACTTGCGAAGGACTTGACTATCTACTACAGAATTTTTATATGACAAAATTTATAAAAACTTTTAAAAACCTTGTTATTTAGAACATGACTTCAAAAACAATGATGACAAGAATAAGTTTAATTAGTCACTGAAAACTATGAGAATTCTAAATTTCTGATGACTAGGAATTGTCCATGTGGCTTTAAAAGTATGTTTAAAAGTACAAAAACATCAAATTACCTGGGTTATGAAAAAACATTATATTTAACAAATCTTGATCACCCCATGTGATATTAAGTTTGTATTTTTTAAGTAATGGCATAAGTATCTCTCCCCATTGTAAACGAGCAGTTGTCATGTCATTCTGTAAGGAAAAAAAACACATTAAGATTATATTTAAGCATCGTCTCAAAAGAACATGTAGTAGACTGATTTTGAAAAATTATTCCTCTTTATGTCACACAAAAACTTACAGCTAATGGAAAAAACAACAACACAACATTTAGTCCTCCTTGGCTTATTTATTCTTGTTTTCCTCTATGAAAATGCCTTCTGATTCAGTCATCAAATGTATGGCTAAGAAAAGAGTCTAACAAATAAAACAACTTAAGAAAATATAAACTTAAGTTTTACTAGAGGCTTTCATGGGAATTTATGAGTTCTGATTATATATGTATATATAAAATATTTATTAAATATGTATATATAATATCAAACATACATATATACTTATTTATATATTTAATTCTCCAGGTTTACCCAACACTGGTGGCAGAAACAACAGTAATTTGGGTTGTTGTAGCACTTAAAGTTGGTTGTAGGCTAATGAATTTAAATTAACACATGGTATAAATAGTGTTGGGAGTACATATAGTAAATAAGGATGATACATATCTTAACTTTCATAATAGCTATAACTAATTCAAATTTCTCTTTGACATAATGTTGTGGAAAAACTTCCATTCAAAGATAAGCCAAAGAACTATAATATGCCTCATGCTTCATTTTGTGAAGCATTTTACAAATTAAATTACTCCTAAATATTTGATTCGTTACAGAATTTTCTTTCTAATTCATCAAGACAAGTTGCCTTAAGTAACCTAACAAAGTAACATTATGTTCTGGTACCAAGAAAGTGACATTTCAATAAATCTACTGAAATGCAATGCTTCCCCCCCCCCCAAAAAAAAAACCCATCATATCAGTCCATAATATTAAATCCAGGGACTACAAGGAAAAAGCTAATTTAAGGGGATGGGGGAAGAGTAGGAGGGGGAATTCCAAACACGTATGAAATATTTTTCCCCCATGAATCTGCTATGGTGTGTTTTGGCCATTTTCATACTCAACATGGCAAAAGCCTTGCTATTTTACTAGCAAACAGGAAAGTTTACAAAACAGATACTTATAAATACGGTAGAGTAGCTATAAAGTTGTATGACAGAACACTGTAAGGAAAAGCCTTCAAAGTCAGTCCGATTTGAAGCTATTAACTTGGTCAAGATTTGAAGAATTCTTTCAAATAACCTGTTTTTTAAAGTTTTAATGCTTAATGTTTAATTTTGTTAATGTACAATGTTTTAAATGCCATTGGTACAGACCTAACATGAAGTTTATAAAACACTAGTAATGTAAAGAAAACCTTCAAATTAAAAAAAAATACAGCACAAAATTCATTTGTAAACTAAAAATCATATTAAACCTAAAATCTTATAGCACCATCTTAAGGAATAATGCTAATATAATATAAAGATGCTAATAATAATTATGCTAATAAGGCACAAGCACTACCCAGTAGAAGATTAATATTCTAAGCTTATTTTCCTTAATTTTCTTACAGCAATAAGAAAATGAAATAAATCAGCTAAGTGAAGAGAAAAGCCAGAGCTAAAGTCAGAGTTTTTATCAAAATTATTTAAATCTTGTACTGTAATTGGCTGTGGGGTTCAAAAGAGAGGAAGATGGAGATGATGGGATGATTGAGAAACCAAAAAACTTGACTGTTAAAAAAAGAATTCTCTGAGGGAAAGTTAAATACATAGATGTTTTTCAAATTTCTTTGCCATCAGCAGGTGTCAAAATAGTGAAATTACAGAAAGAGGTGAAAAGTACTATATTTACATCATGGTCAGGCTAAAATTAAACAGAAAACTGCAACAAGAAATTAGGCTAAAAGTATTTTTAAAAGATAACAAATTTTCTTTTCTGTAATCTTCAAGAAAATGGAGATTATTTATGGGGATTTGATAAATTGTCAAAGGATATGAACAGGTTGTTTTCAGAGAAAAAAATTAAAGCTATCTAGAGTCATAAGAAAAAATGCTCTAAATCACTACTGATCAGAGAAATGCAAATCAAAACAAATCTGAGGTACATGACACCTATCAGATTGGCTAACATGACAAAACAGGGAAATGATAAATGTTGGATACAATGTGGGAAAATCTGAACGCATTGTTGGTGGAAGGCTGAACTGATCTAACCATTGTGGAGAGCAACTGAGAACTATGCCCAAAGAAATATAAAATTGTGCATACCCTTTGACCCAGCTATACCAGTACTATGTCTGTATCCCAAAGAGATCATTAAAATGGGAAAAGGACCCACATGTACAAAAAAAATTTATAGCAGCTGTTTTTGTTGTGGCTATGAACTGGAAATTGAGGGGATGTCCATCAATTGGGGAATGGCTGAACAAACTGTAGCATATGAATGTTATGGAATACTATTGCGCCATAAGCAATGATGAGCAGGCAGACTTCGGAATAACCTGGAAAGACTTATACGAACTGATGCTGAGTGAAATGAGCAGAAACAAGAGAACGCTGTACACAGTTAACAGCCACACTATGGAATGATTAACTTTCCTAGACTTGACTCTTCTCAGTCAACTAAACTCCAGAAGACTCATGATGGAAAATGCTGTCCACATTCAGAGAAATAACTATGAAGTCTGAATATAGACCGAAGCATGCTATTTGCTCTTTTTCTCTTGGTTTCTTCTTTCTTGTGGTTCCTCCTATTGGTTCTAATACTTCTTTATAACATGACTACTGTGAAAATATGTTTAATATGAATGTATATGTAGAGCCTATATCAGATCGCATGCTGTCTTAGGGAGAAGTGAGGAGAGGGAGTGGGAGAAAATTCAAAACTCAAAAGCAGATGGAAGTGAATGTTGAAAACTAAAAGTAAATAAATAAAATTTTGAAAAATAAAAAATGCTCTAATTCTCCATTGATTAGAGAAACGCAAATTAAAACAACTGAGGTATCACCTCATGCTTTTCAGATTGGCTAACATGACAGAAAATGAAAATGACAAGTGCTAGAGGAGATATTGGAAAACTGGGACACTAATGCACTGTTGGTAGAGTTGTGAAATGATCCAACCATTCTATAGAACAATATGGAGCTATGCCCAAAGGGCTATAAAATTGTGCATACCCTTTGATCCAGCAATACCACAACAAGATCTGTATCCCAAAGAGATAATTAAAAAAAAGAAAGGGAAAAGGACCTAATTGCAAAAAATATTTATAGCAGTCCTTTTTGTGGTGGCCAAGAATTAGAAATTGAGGGAATGTCCATCAATTAGAAAATGGCTGAACAAGTTGTGGTATATATGTGTCATAGATTACTATTTTGCTGTAAGAAATAACAAGCAGGATGATTTCAGAGAAACCAGAAAAGAGTTACATGAACTGATGAAGAGTAAAAGAATCAGAGCAAAGAGATCACTGTACATAATAACAATACTTTACAATGAACAACTGTGAATGACTTAGCTGTTCTCAGGGATACAATGATCCAAGAAAATCTCAAAGGAATCATGACGAAAAATGCTATCTGCCTCCAGAGAAAAAACTGATGGCATCTGAATACAGACTGGAGCATACTATTTTTCACTTTCCTTCCTTTTATTAGTTTTTTTGGCTCAAATTTTCTTCCACAAAATGACTAATACGGAAATGTTCTACATGATTGCACATGTATAATAGCAGATTGCTTACTTTCTTAGGGAAGGCAGAGGGGAGGGAAGGTAGGAGTGAATTTGGAAATATGGGAAAATCCAAGAAAAGGTCACCATGAGTCATTTTTAAAGTCCAGATGAGAACAGGGAGATGATTCTGAAGACACTGGGTTCTAGCCAGGACTGCTACATAGGAAGCATTCTAGTACAGGAAGAGGCTATACACCAGGCCAAGTGGAGGTACCAGACTTATACAAGGGCACCCCAAAACCCATACTGAGGCACTGCAGTAGGGATAGGTATCCAATGACAGCTTTTTGCCTACTATCCAGTTCTGGATCAGGGGAACTAAGGGGAAGACCTACACTCTCCTCCAAACTCCCTGCCCAGTGGTCTCTGGCCATAGGGAGTGGACCAAGAGAGGAGTAGGTTCAGAATCAAGTAGCAGCAGTAGCATGACTCAAATCCCAGAAGCAGAACAGGGTGTCAGTTTCATCTTCCAGTCCAGTTTGAAGCCTGTATTGGAATAATAACCAGGGTAGAAATCCCAGGCCAAAGAGAAACCTGCAATTCTGTTGCTCTAAACCAGCAGAGCTTCTGAGCTGGCTGATAATGGCCGAATCTACTTATTGTTGCTCAGATCCATACCCAGGTCAAGGACTTGTAATCTCAGACCAGAGGATGGCAATCAAATTTTACCCTAGATCAGACTTTGGCAGGTCTGAAAGTTTTGACGTCCCCAGTTTAAGTTGTCCCTAAGATACAGGAACAACACAACACTCAATATACCACAACACATCTCCCTTCACCACCACCCAAATTACAAGAGAAATTTGGGAAAACATAGATGAATTAATGCAGAGTGAAGTCAACAGAACAAGGAAAACAATGTATACAACAACAGCAATATGGTAAAGATAAACAGCTTTGAAAAAATTAGGATTGATCACTCTAATGACCAACCATGATTTCAGAAACCTCATGATAGAAAATGCTATCTATTTCCTGATAGAGAGGTAAAAGATTCAAGAGTGGGGCGGCTAGGTGGTGCAGTGAGTAGAGCATTGGCCCTGGAGTCAGAAGGACCTGAGTTCAGATCCAGCCTCAGACACTTAATGCACACACAAACAAAAACCTAGCCGTGTGACCTTGGGCAAGTTACTTAACCTCAATTGCCCTCCAAAAAGCAAAAAAAAAAAAAAAAAAAAGATTCAAGAGTGCAGAATGGGATATATATTTTTGTATGTATTTTTGCATATATTTGCATATGTTTTGGACTAAACATGTTTGTAATGAGAGCTTTATTTTTCTTTCATTCTAATTGAGTGGATGTGGGGAGAGTTGAGGTGAAAGTGAGAGAAGGAAGAGTTTTGCTCGATGAAAAAATATATAATTAACAAAAATTAACAGGGAAATAAAGTCAGAACAGGGATAAGGGACTGGTAGAACAAGATAGGGGTCAGAGGTTATAATGAGCTTAAAAAGCAAGCACCTCTGAAATTCAATCAAGTTGGAATTGGACAGGAAAGGACACTGTGAGCATGAGGGAAAATTGAGAAGTTTATAATTTTGAAGATGAAGCAGTTTTGGCATGATATTGAGATCCAAAATATGATCACCTTGGATAGCTAAGATGAAGACAGCCTGATTGGGGGTGGGAGGGAGCAGGAAGGAAGGGGGATAAGAGCATTTAGATTTATCTCTATTCCTATAAGATAGAGGTAAAGGGAGTTGAAAAAATGAAGCTAGAGTACAAATGGTAGGGTCATCAGAATGAAAACTGAAGTCATCAAAGATAATGAAAGGGGTTAAAATGGAGAAGACAACCACAGCACGGTACTGAATGGACCAAGGAAAATGAGAGTATCTTGAGATTATCCTGCTACTAGATGAGAGATAAAGATCAGAACAGAAGAAAATGAGATTTGAGTCAGTGCTGGGAAGTGAAAGGAAGAAAGAGACGTCAAGGGACAGCTAGGTGGAGCAGTGATTAGAGCACCGGCCCTGGAGTCAGAAGGATCTGAGTTCGGATCCGGCCTCAGACACTTAACGCACACACAAATAAAAAAAACCTAGCTGTGTGACCTTGGGCAAGTTACTTAACCCCAAATGCCCTCCAAAAGGCTAAAAAAAAAAAAAAAGATGTCAAGCATACGTGTGTGTGTGTGTGTGTGTGTGTGTGAGAGAGAGAGAGTGAGAGAGAGAGAGAGAGAAAGAGAGAGAAAGAGAGAGAACAGAGAGAGAGAGATAGAAACAGAGAGAAAGAGAGGACAAAGAGAGAAACAGAAAGGGAGGACAGAGAGAGAAGAGAGAGAGAGAGAGAGAGAGGGAACAGAGAGAGAGAGAGAGAAGGGGTCAGAAAGGAAGGAGATGGTGGTTAATAGTAGAGAGTTCCAGAGGACATACAGAGAAGAAAGGACACAGGAAGACAGAACTAAGGAATGAGGAACTGAGATTATTAAGGATGATGCAGAGAGAAACAGTACAATAAAGGTATGAACGACATCAGTTAGGTGAAAGTAAGTTGGAATTTGCTCACTCTAAGAAAGTGGGAGTACCAAATCAGTACAAGTTTATAGAATAAACCAGCCCTTAAACACAATTTAGAACAGGTTGTGACAAGTCTTCACACAGCACCTTCATCACTATCACCTCTCCCAGATGACTGATCTCATTATTGTTATCTATTTTTTTTTAATTCTAATGTTCTGAAAATTGCCTAAATGAACAGCCTATATAGGGCAATTAGGTGGCAGAGCAGATAAGAGTGCCAGGCTTGGAATCTGTAAGACTCATCTTCCTGAGTTCAAATCTGGCTTCAGACACTTACTAGCTGTGTGACCCTGGGAAAGTCACTTAACCCCATTTGCTTCAGTTTCCTCATCTATAAAATGAACTGAAGAAGGAAATAGCAAACACTCTAGGATCTCTGCCAAGAAAACCCCAAATGGGTGCACAGTCAGATATGACTAAAAATGGCTCATCAACAACATATCATATATATAGTAATTAAATATTAATCAGAATACCTCTAGCCATCCTGAACAAATAGGATTTTACTCCACTAAAAGCATTCTCTAAATCAGTTTTTTTTAACTTAAGATTTTAAAAGAAAAAGAAACCCAAACCTTAGAAACAAAATTTTAAGAAATAGGAATGTGACATTTCCAAAAACTACTCACATCACTAATTTACCTTGAAATATTTCCTTCTCATTCGAGTCATATTCATTAACATAACTCCAGAATTTATTCCAGTTTTTCCATAGTATGGATGTCTGGCAAAGCGATTATACCAACCAATCCGAGGTTCTTCATGTTCTGGTGCCATGGCAGCAATTTGTGTGGAGTTAAATTTCTTTAGCAATGACCAAATATCATCAACAGGGCGTAAAAAAAGAATATCAGTGTCAACATACAGTAGTGAGTCAACTTTTTTCAGGATTAACTGTAAAGAAAGATATTCGAACAATTAATTACAACTCCCCTTTGCCTGGGGAAAAAATGCACTCTTTCATCATACATAAATTTCAATTACATATTTATATTACTTTAAAAAAAAAAGAAAATTTGTCTTTCACAAGTTTTTTTCAAAATCTGATTTTTTCTACCCTAACCACCTACTACATATGTAATATTATTACAAACTTTTTATTTTAAATGTAGTAACTGCCAAAAAAACCAAATATCTTTAACAATTGTCTACATCAGTGTTCCAAATTTGTGGGAAGGATAACAGTAAAAGAAAAAAATGTAAGCAGTATCACTGACCCAGAGCTGGAAAGGACCTCAGAAGAGGCCAGTTAATCCAACCTCCTCACTTTACAAATGTGGAAACTGAGGTCCAAGAAGTTTAAAGTAACTTCTCCAAGGTTATACTGGTAATAAGTAACTGAGATTTAATCTGAACTCAGGTCTTCTGATACCCGCTTTTCAGATGAAGACTCTGTAACTCATTTGGAATGACTGGGTTATAGAAAGACCCACCCAAAATAGGGCATCTTTCCCCTTTGCTTTTCTGTTACCCTCTCCCCCTGGTCTGGGCTGAGCAGGACCCATCCAGGAAGTTTCACTGCTCATAGGGGTTTGAGGAGATGGAAGTCACTAACTCTATCCCTTCTGGTGATATTGAGGACCATTAGACTTTACCATTGACTGTCCAGACACTCACTTAACAGGACCTCTGAGCCTGGGAATTCTGAACTTTGCTATCCATTCTTCAGTTAAACTTTCTCTTGTGTACCATCTTCCCCTACTAAGAGTATGAGATAGGTCCTTGAAAGTAGACTCTAGCTTTTTCTATTTCCGTCCCCAAAGGTAAGCACAATATTTGCCATGTAGAAAAATTATTTCAGCTTAATAAATGTTTTTTCTTTCATCCATTCATCATTCATTCATGTAATCTATAACTGCTATGTATTAGTTGCTAATAATCTAAAGAATGAGAAAGAAAAACTAAACTACTAATTTACCAAATCACTAAATTTACTAAAATAAATTCTTTAATTTAGAAAATAAAGATCAAAGGCTGATTTATCATCACATTCTAGACTTTAAAAATAACTGTTCCCTCAACTGTAAAATGAAAATACTTGTACTAATATTCATATACAATTTGTGAGGAAATTCCCTTAACAAAACTTAAAAAAGCTGCAGGAGCAGTTTGGGGGCTTTCTAAGCTGTTCATAACCCTAATTTTCATTTTTTTTAATTTAAAAAATTTCATTTTGGGGGGAAGAGAGGGGAAAAGGGGAAGGCAAGGCAAATGGGGTTAAGTGACTTACCCAAGGTCGCACAGCTAGTATGTCAAGTGTCTGAGGCTGGATTTGAATGCAGGTCCTCCTGACTCCAGTGCTTGTGCTCTATTCACTGAGCCACCTAACTACCCTGAAAATATCCATTTTCAAACAGTGATATACTGCTAAGTATTTGTTTAAAGGCTGTTACCTACTCAATTAATTGGAAACAAAGAGCATAAAGGTTATGGCTGAAGAGAGAACAACCAGAAATTAATACAATCCACCAGCCCTGGAGTCAGGAGGACCTGAGTTCAAATCTGGCCTTAGACACTTAACACAAAAACTAGCCGTGTGACCTTGGGCAAGTCACTTAACACCAACTGCCCTCTAAAACCAAGAAACAAAAAACTAAAACAGAAATTAATACAATCACGTCAGCATTTCTGAAGTACCTTTGATAGAATGTTCTTCCTAAATGTTAGTACTTTTCATCTCATTATTAAGAAGTCTGAAAAGGATGAGAAAGATCAAGACTAGGTAGGCCAACTTGATAGTCATATTTTGTCAATGGAACAGACTTTGGTCCTCATGTGTTTATTATACTAATATTTTCAGTTAAGAAATCGGAAAGAAATGGAATTTCTTTCTCATTTTATAGACACAAACACACACACACACTTTCTCTCTCTCTCTCTCTCTCTCTCTCTCTCTCTCTCTCTCTCTCTCTCTGTGGTAACCCTATTTTCTACATCAATATCAGTTTACATGGTCTGACAAAGGCTTCTTTTTAAAAGTACTTTCTTTTCTTGATCCTAAGACCTATGGTTGGCATAATCACATGCTTTTCTGAGGTACAGAGTTTCTTAAAGTTTTGCTACTTCAGTATTTGGTGCATATGGCAAACCATCAATGCCTAGTCACAGCCAACTCTAATCCAGAATGCCTTCCTCTATGTCTCTATTTTTACATGGTATGAATGAAGCACATATGCTATCCTTTGCTTTCTATTTTTTTCTTCTCTTTTCAGAGATTAGGTTTCCTTATCTCATTCAGGTAGGAAGTGCAGGAGCTTCTCAAGGGACAGGTTCCACTCTCATCCACACAAGACCTTTGACATTGTCTATTTTTGACCTAGGTCAGATGCCTCCTTAGGCAACTTGGTTCCCTCCCCACCAACCCTGCTCTTGGGGACTCACCATATTAATGTTAAACGTAGTGAGGCCACCTGACTGATAGCCTCCAGAAGATCAGAACTCCTGAGTGCAAGAGATCCACCAGTCTCAGTTTCCCCAAGAGTAGGAATTACAGGCATGCATGACTAACCAGGGTCCACTGCTTTCCCTAAACAAAACCCTATCTATCTCCTTTAATATCACTGCAATGATATCCTTTATTCTGCTTAAGATCAGAGGATCACAAATTTGTAGCTAGAAGAGATCTATACAAATTCAACTCTGTCATTTTGCAGATAAGTAAACTGAGGCCAAGTGAGTTTCTCCTATACAATTCTCTAGCTGTTAATTATACTGCTGTCTACTCACATGCACCTAATTTCCAATACTAAAATAACAATGAAAAATATACTTAGATCAAAAAAATTGCTTATGAACATTTTAGCATTGTTTCTTTTAAGAACTTACTGGTAAAAACAATCTTTGTGAAGCACATGGTTTAAACAGTTTTTTCCATTCTGCTGCATTCTCAGTTGGAAAAGTTATTGGATAGATAGTGTAATTAAATGTCTGTAGAAGCTGCCAGTCATTGAGCTAAGATAAAAACAACAGCACCAAAGGGGAAAAATAGTTTAGTACTCTGGTTTTTTTTTTAAATCATATCAATGAATCAACAAGCATTTGTCAAGCACCAAGTTTATACAAGACGCTATGCTAGAAACATAAAGACAAAAGTAAAACAGTTCAATATCAAACCACCTCAAATGAATCTATACTTTTCAAGAAACTAAAGAGGTAAATTTTTAAAAACTGTATCATTTATGTTGTTTTATTTTGTAGAAATCAGATTATAACTCTCTACTGCTTGCTTTTATTCAGTTTCTTAATGTTACACTATCCATAAGACATTAATGAAGAATGTAAGCAAATGTTTTGTTAGTACGTGATTTTTATATGCAATAAGTTTATACTCAATATCCATTTAAAAGTAGTAAAACAGAAAAATACCAATTTTTGAAGAATAAGAATACGGTGAAATATATCTAAGACAAACTATTCTGTACACAATCAATTAGCAAACATTTATTAAGCACCAAGTATGCATATGGCACTATGCTAGGTGTGAGGGATACAAAGATAAAACCGAAACTATCCTTGACCTCAAGGAATTTACATTCTGTTGGGAGGGCAGGTAGAAACAAAATATAAAAACATAAGTACATGTAATGTAAGTGGAACTGGCAGGGGGACCTATCACAAAAGATTTCATGCAACAGATGGTGATAAAGAAGTGCAATCCAGGCATGAAGGACAGCTCGTGCAAAAGCATGGAGATGGGAAAAGTTCTGTGTAGAAGCAGGAAAAAGTCAGTTTGGCTAGACTGTGAGGATAGGAAAAAAGTATAGGAAGGCTGGAAAAATGAACTGGGCCAGATTTTGAAATGTTTTAAAAGCTAACTATAAAAAGAGATGCTAAAATTTTAGTTAAGCTAGTAAGTAAAAAGAGTACTAGAGTTTCTGGGGGGAGTGGTGAGAGGGGAAGGCAGAGGCAAGATGGTAGAGTAAAAACTTACTGAGAAAGGGGGTGACAAGGTAAGACCTGCACTTAAGAGTTATTCACTTACACCAGTGGTGTCAAACTCAAATAGAAACAGACCCCTGAGGGTCACACTTTGGCCCACAGGTCCTGAGTTTGACACCTATGACTTACACAACTAGGCAGTAGATAGACTAATGAAAGGCTATACTGCAATCTTGCTGTTTCTTATAAAACAAATTTTTAAAAAAATTTAAAATATTAATTCATTTAAAATAATAACATATGCTCTAGATATTAGCATAAATAACATTTTAATGAAAAATAACTATATCAATATAAACAAAAAACAGTGAGAAGACTGGCATTGTTTTATATAATTTAACAAATCTCTTCAATTTCCTGCTTAATAGAACACAGCAAAATTCTCATATCTCTTTCTTCATTCAATCTTTTGGACTGTTGTTTTTATTGAAGTATATGAAGAAAATCTGGCCTCATGCAGGTATGTAGTTGGAAAGGAGAGAGGATATTTTAATATACAAATAACATGTTACCATGATTATAGAAATTACAAACAATCTTTCTTAACCAATTGCAAACACATCCCAAGGGTCTCTTGGTACTGAAGGTAATCATAATGAATAATTAACTCTGTAGAGATACAAAGTGCCAATTAAAAGAGCTCTAATCAATGAAATTCCAACTAAACCAATTTGTGTTATACCATTCATCTGGCCAAATAAACTCAAATCAATTCCATTTTCTACTGATGCAATTAAAATTTCAACTGGTCACATCAACAATACTGATTTAAAACATGGACAATCATAAACTTATTCTATTAATTCAATAACAGTACATTAATTAGAATCCACAAGGAATTTAAGCACAGGTATTAGATAGCAATAAAATATTTTTACATTTTTAATCTTACATATTTTTGAGCTCCCTTTCCACAGCGAAGGAAAAAATACCATACAAGTTACAAGTGTTACTGGGTCCAAATCTATAACTAACTTAAACTTGTTGCCTTTTAGGTAAATTCACTTCTTTTCAGAACACTATGGTACCATTTAGTATACTGATCCAGTATCCTGAAAGAATTATCATCATGAATACCTAATAATAAAATGACAAATAATCATTCTCATGGCAATACCAATTTCATTTAACTCAAAAATAATAATTTTCCACCCTGGAGTGGATAGCATTTTTTTCGTTATGAGTCCTTTGGAATTGTTTTACATCACTGTATTGATCAGAGTAGCTAAATCTTTCAAAGTTGATCACCATTACAATATTATTGCTACAACATCCTCCTGGTTTTGAGCAGTTCACTTTGCATTAGTTCATTTAAGTCGTCCAATTTTTTTCTGAAACAATTCCCATCATAGTGACTTATGGAACAATATTACTCCATCAGAATCATATGTCACAACTTGTTCAGCTATTCCCCAACTGATGAATATCCCCTCAATTTCCAAATTTTGATACCACAAAATGAGCTGTTATGACTATTTCTTTACATATAGATCCTTCACATTTTTCTTTGATCTCTCTGGGGGATGGACCTAACCCTAGTAGTCATATTGCTGGGTCAAAGGGTATATACAGTTTTATAGCCCTTTGGATATAACTGCAAATTGTCCTCCAGAATGTCTGGACTAGTTCACAGCTCCATCAACAATTCATTAATGTACCTATTTTCCCTCATCCCTTCCAGTACTTGTCATTTGTGACAGGTGTGAGGTGGTACCTCAGAGTTCTTTTAATTTTTATTTCTCTAATCATTTGTGATTTAGCAAATTTTTTCATATGATTATAGGTAGCCTTGATTTGTTCTTCTGAAAACTGCCTTCATATCCTTGGACCATTTATCAATTAGAGAAGAGAATAGCTCTTATTTTTATAAATTTTACTCAGTTCCTTATATATTTGAGAAATGAGGCCTTTACGAGAGAAACTGTAGATGGTGTTTTTTTTTTTTTTTTTTAGCAAAATGTAGTTTTCCTAGGGGCGGCTAGGTGGTGCAGTGAGTAGAGTGTCAGCCCTGGAGTCAGAAGGACTTGAGTTCGGATCCAACCTCAGACACTTAATGCACACACAAACAAAAACCTAGCCGTGTGACCTTAGGGCAAGTTACTTAACCCCAATTGCCCTCCAAAAAAGCAAAAAAAAAAAAATGTAGTTTTCCTAATTATCTGTTACTTAGTTCTATTTTTGTTTCTGCTTTGTCCAAGAAAACGATTGCTAGCTCTGCTTTTTATTTTTTAACTTCAACTGAACCATAATAAATTCTATTCTATCCCCTTGTTTTAATACTATGTCTTTCTGTTTTAAGTGTGTCACTTGTAAATAATATATTGTTGAATTCTAGTTTCTAGTCACTTGTAAATAATATATTGTTGAATTCTAGTTTCTAATCCATTCTGTTACCTGCTTCCATTTTATGGATCAATCCATCCCACTTACGTTCATGGTTATGATTACTAACTAATTTTTGCTAAATAATTACTAATTTCCCTCCATCCCATTTTCTTCTGTTTATCCTTTTCTCTCTCTTTTTATCCTGTCCCTCCTCAATGAAATGGAGCCAAATATGAAATAGGGCCAAACCTCAGGAGATTATAGAATAACCTTGTTTTTTCTTGATAACTTGTTTTTGCAAAGAATGCATGCTTTCCCAACCCTAACCACAATGTCATGTTGACCTATAGGATCCGGGAACTGAGTCAACTGCCCCCACCTGGCACCTGTTTGCTCACCCCTCCCCTATAGCCCATGAAGTTGGCATCGAGCCTCTATCTCCAAGACTCAACTAAGTCTGCTAGCCAATCATTTCCCGCCAACTCCTTGTCTCTAAGAATTAGCTGAACTTACTAAGCCAATCAGTGAGCTCAATATTTCCTGCTTTCCCCTCATAATTGTATAAAAAAGCACCCAAGGAGACACCCGGGGTCCTCCATCTAAAATGTATGGTGGGACCCGGGTTCGAACTCGTAATAAATTTTTTTTCTTTTTCTTGCCTCAGTGGTCTCGGTTTGTCTATTATTCCACCCCACATTTCACTCAAAAGTCTGCTTTGCTTCTGACCCTATCTCCTTTAATATGCCCTCCCTTTCATCATTCCCCTCAACCTTTCTCTAATCTTCTTCCCCTCCTATTTCCCACTTGGGTAATCTCATTTTCCTGTTGGCTAAGATAGATTTCTATACCCAACTGAGTGTGTATATATATTCTTCCTTCTTTGAACCAATTCCAGTGAGCACATGTCTTTTAACTGTTGCCTGCCATCACCCGCCCATCTTCCCATCCACTGTAAAAACTCTTCCTTGTTGATTTGGACTCTTTCCCCACTATTTCTCCCTTTTAGAGAGCACTAAAAAAAAATGGTTTGAACTTTATTCAGAATGAATGTTCTCCTTATATTGAAGTTGAGTATGTCTGTCTAGTTTTGATATTTTTGTCTGGTTGGTTTTGATAAATAAGAATACAGTCTCCTAGGGGCAGCTACATGGTGCAGTGAATAGAGCACCAGCCCTGGAGTCAGGAGGACTTGAGTTCAAATTCGGCCTCAGACACGTAATACAAAAACTAGCCTTGTGACCTTGGGCAAGTCACTTAATCCCAATTGTCCTCCAAAAAAAAAAAGAAAAAAAAAAGAATACAGTCTCATAGTTCCTTTAACTTTCAAAGGGCAGCCTGACTCCTGGGTGTTGAGATGACACCCAAGTCTAATATTGCTACTAGTATACACAAAGTATATTTGGTGAAGAAGAAAAAAGTCACTTCCTCACACAGACAGCAGTCACTAAAAAGTCTTTTTTCCAAGGATTCCCAGTAACATATTGACAAAAAACCACCCTTGTCATTCCTGTCTTTCAATGGTATAAGAGGCAGAAGGAGTTAACTCCCCAGCACCTATTATGCAGTATCAATTTTGGTAATTTTACAAGCTTTTTTCTTTAAGGAAAATTTTTTTAAGAAAAATAAATAGGATAAAACATTTTGCTAACATTAACTAGAGGCTAGCAGGGAGATCGATTTTAATAAATACCTCTCTTCCCTAAATAATAACGATGGAGACATCCTCTTATTTTGCAAGAGAGTGGGGGAAAATTATGAATATTTTTTAAAAAAGAAAGTTCCTCTATTAATTCCAATAGAGTTTAGGATGTATAAGTGGCACAGGAATACTTGTCTTTTAACAGAAACTGGTCAGAAGTAGCACGGAGGCCCTGTCTCTAGTCCTAATTGGACCAATAAAATATGGAGAGAGGGTAGTAGACAAGTCAATTTTGCCAAGTACCCTCGGGCAGTTGAGCAATGAAATAGGTATGTTCAGGGGTGCAGTTACTGAAAACGTTTCGTTTTAACCCCATTTGGTTAGGGGTAGTATTTGGATTCCAGCTAGTCTTGGGTGTGGTCTGAGAAGGGAGAAGGAGGGTGTAATCTTTTAGAAACATTACTCTTTTATGTGAGAAAATTTTCACCATTCTAACCCTACTCTTAGTGAATTCTTCTTTCTCACCTCTTGTTAGGCATTACATATAGTAATGTAACCAGTTTAATCATGCTAAAGCCCTTGAGATTTTTCTTTCATGTTTACCTTTTTCTGCTTCTCGAGTCTTGTGTTTGTCAAATTTTCTATTCAGCTCTGGGCTTTTCATCACAAATAACTAAAAGTCCTCTATTTCATCATGAATAACTAAAAGTCATCTATTTCATTAAATATCCTTTTTTTCCTCCTGAAGTTTTTCTGAGTAGGTTATTCTTAGTTATAATACTAGCTCCTTTATTTTCTGGAATATCATCTTCCAAGCTCTCCAAACTTTAATGTAGAAGCTGCCAGATCTTGTGTTAGTCTGACTGTGGATTCACAATACTGGAATTGTTTATTTCTGGTTGCTTGTAATATTTTCTTCATGATCTTGGAACTCTGGAATTTGGCTATAATATTCCTGGGAATTTTCATTTTGAGGGGTCTTTTTTAGGAGGAAATCAATGGATTCTTTTGATTTCTATCTTACCCTTTGGATCTAAGATATAAGGACAGTTTTCCATTATAACCTTTTTTTTTTTTTTTTTTTTGCAGTGG
The DNA here is from genome assembly GCA_011680675.1 of Gymnobelideus leadbeateri. Lineage (NCBI taxonomy): Eukaryota > Metazoa > Chordata > Mammalia > Diprotodontia > Petauridae > Gymnobelideus > Gymnobelideus leadbeateri. The sequence continues at coordinate 112,635 of WOXC01003361.1, forward strand.
GGAAGGTAGGGAAATTGGGGTTGACTTGACCAAGGTCACAAAGCTACTGAGTGTTAAGTGTCTGAGGCTGGATTTGAACTCAGGTCCTCTTGTCTCCCTAGCCAACACCCCCGTCCCGTCCCGTCCCCCCGGCCAATAATTTCTTTAAGTATGAAGTCTAAACTCTTTTTTATCATAGCTTTCAGGTAGCATAGGTTCTTAAATTCGCTCTCCTTTATCTATTTTCCATATCAGTTGTTTTTCCAATAAGATATTTCACATTTTCTTCTATTTTTTCATTCTTTCGACTTTGTTTCTTGACATTCTCATAGAATCAATAACTTCCACTTGGTCCAATTCTCATTTTTAAGGAATTATTTTCTTCAGTGAGCTTTTGTACTTGTTTATTCATTTGGCAATTCTACTTTTTAAGGAGCTTGGTACCTCTTTTACCATTAGGCCAATTCTGTGAGTTTTTTTTAAAGATGTTGTTTCTTTAGATTTTTTAAAACTCCCTTTTTACCAAGCATTAATTTCTTTTCACAATTTTCTAGCATCACATTTCTTTTCCCATTTTTTTTCTCTATCACTCTCATCTCTTTCTTGTTGGGCTTCTATCCAATTAATACTTTTTTTTGTGGCTTCTCATGTAGACATTTTGACATTGTTGTCTTCTTCTGAGTTTATGGCAGTCTTCCCTGCAACCAAGAGTAGCCTTTTATGGTCAAGTTTTTGTTGTTGGTGGTGGTGGTGGTTGTTCATTTTTCCAGTCTATTTCTTGACTTTGAACTGTTTTATTTTATAAAAACCTAAAATGTTTCAATTAACATTCTGAAAGAAAAGTTCATAAAAATTGTAGACAAACTGGAAGTATTGATATAAGAAATTTAAAATGTAAAACCTTAGCAATCTAGATTTCATTAATTTATAATTTGGCTTTATTTATGCTAAGCAAAACATTTTTTCGTCACAAAAAATGCAAGCTGTCAATGAAGAAAATATTTCATATATTTAATATAAATAATTAAAAACTGTTTTCTGGCATCATTAAGAATTTTAGGCATTTCCATTTCTATTATCCTAATTATAAAAATTGTTATATGTTACATTAAAACATAATTGTTAAGGATTTCTCCCAGATAATTCTTCTTAATCTAATTGAAAAATGTCTTAAAATAATAAATTTATACTGTTTAATTACTTTTAATTTAGCTTTCTCTGGTCTAAAAGTTTTCAACTCTAAGATTCAATAAAAATATGTAATTAAAATTATTTTCACTCAGATAAACTTCTACTCATCAGTAAGTTTTAATTTAGTTCTCATAAATGAATGTTAAAGGCAATGTATTATCAGTGATATAGCATTATTATCTAAATAACTTCTACTATTCTTTTTATTAACATATTTGCCATATGTATGCAATAAAATAATTCTACACCAAATACCTACTATGTTTGTAAAGCTGCGGTGCAATTGGTCTTCAGCAAAAATGTGAAACTGAAGAGGTTGGATGCTGAAAATAACAGCTGATTTTATCATAGTTAGAGTCTCTTCCAGTCGTTCACCACAGGCTACCACAGCTATATGCATTGTCTCAGAGGACTGCGTTTTCTTCATTCTATACCTAATGATAAAGAGAACATTTTAAGTTGTAATACTTTCAGTACAGCTTTAGAATATTAGCAAAATTCAGCATATGAACTACTCCATAATAAACAATGAAACATCACTGAAACTGACAACTCAGAGGTTGAGGTTTATCCTCCCTGAAAAGGGCCATCAAATCAGGAAGATGACACTATGACTTGTAAATGAATTGGATTTAAGTGAGGGAGGGCTGTGCAAAGTCACCAGCCTCATTTTCTCCTATGGAGACATCTGGGTCCAGTGGCCAGATATAGGTCAGGACAACTGGAAATGGCCCACGAGGCAGTGGGAGACCTCAGTCTGTTTAAGCTAACATCCTTCCAAGTTCTCACTTAGACTGAGGCAATGTACATTCAGGGATGATCTGCCCCTTTAAGGCAAAAAATAAAAATAAAAAAATCAAACTGGGAGGGGAAGACCTTTGGGGTTTCTGGCCAAAAGAGAAACAATTACTTTTATATTCACTCTTAACCATCAGAGCCCAAATAATAACCATCAAATGGTGCTTGGGAAAGGACCTATTGGTGAACAATTCATGAGAACCAGAATGAACTAGGTTTAAGGCACGGTCTTTGACAAAGAAATCTAGCCAGTAAAGACCAAGACATCTAGGTAGGTTTCAGCCTTCAAAACTTACCTTCTTTTGGGCAGATCACCCTCTGGTATGGTCATGATACCTCATGTAGAGAGAAGAGAGCACAGGAAAGGAGGAGCTGAATAGTCAAACTGAAGTTGGCATTGCCTCAAAGTGAGAAGTTAGCTTAAAAGACCTTAGCTGAAAAAGGCCGAGGTCTCCCACTACACTGGGGAACATCTCCAGCTGTCCTGGCCTATATCTGGCCACTGGACCCAGATGGTTCCAGAGGAGAAAGTGAGGCTGGTGACTGCACAGTCCTCCCTCACTTAAATCCAATTCATTTGCAAGTCATGGTATCATCTTCCTGATGTCATGGTCCTACCACAAGCACAGCCCACACAACTGAAATTGAAAGATAAATTCAGAAAAATTTAAGATCATGAAGTAATGCAAAAATAAAAAAACAGAGCCAGAAGAATATACACAATAACACAATAATATAAACCACAGCAAAACTAAAAGGCAATGTAGTATAGTGGAAAGAGTTCAAGACCTGGAGTTCAAGGACCTAGAAATAAGTCCTGATTCCACCACTTAGTACCTATGTGACTTTGGACAAATCACTTAGCCTATGTGCCTCAGCATCTTCATTTGTAAAATGAGGGGTTTGGATTAGATGGCTTTTGATGTCCCTTCTTGTTCTACATCTATAATCCTATGACTCTATGCCGCTGAACGTTAAATAATTGCAATAACCAATCTTAGTCCTAGAGAACAAATGGTGAAATATACTGCTCTCCTCCTGGTAGAGAGGGAGGTGAACAACAATTACAAAACTTTCCGTATTTGGTCACATATGGACATTTTTGAATAACTGTTTTTCTTTATTACAAGGAACGGTTCAGTGAGGAAAGGAGGTATAATCAGAAATATACCCTGTTACAAAATTTAGCTATATTGTTTCAATTAAAAAAGCAAACACACATTTTAAAACAATACTATTCAATTATATGTATACCCCAAATCAAATATAAACACTGCTTACATCCAATATTGAAGCATGAAAATTTAAAGTAAGATAAGTTTTCTTTATTCATTTCCTTTATATTACTGACATCTCAAATCTCTGATTTAAAAAAAAAAGGGCTCCTCATTAAGGCCAACCCAACTACATATAGCATTGTAAGGGTTATGGGAAGGGAAAATGTGTCTACTATATGCCAGGCATTGTGCTAAGTGCCTTTAAAAACATGATCTAATTTCATCCTAACAACAATCCTTCAAGATAGCTTCTATTACCTTAAAATTTTACAGCTGAGGAAAGTGAAGACAGAGGTTAATTGACTTGCCCATGGTCAGACAGCTAGTAAGTGTCTGACGCTAGATTTGAACTCAGGTTGTCCTGATTCCAGGCCCAGCACTCCATCTGTTCTACTATAAGCTGCCTTTAAAGAACCATTAATTTCAATATTACATAAGCTTTGTGCAAAAAAAGAGGAAACAAAGGAGCCCACACCAGTAATTCTATGATACAAATAGGATCTTAGAAACTAACCCAGGGAGAGACAAAGCAAAGAAAGAAAACTATGAACCAAAATTTCTAAAGAATAATAACACAAAAATATTGAATAAAATATCAACAAAACAGGTAAAATAACTTATTTAGACATCTATACACTAATACCAGGTTTAACTTACAGGGTAGGTTCAAAATAAAGAAAAGCAGATGATACTAATAACAAAAGAAATTAAAATTACATAATTACATCAATCATGCATAAAAAGTTTGGCAAAAGTCAACATCCATTTCTGAAAAAATATGAAAAATACAAGCATATATAGTTTCATAATATAGCAAAGAGTAAATATCTAAATAAACAACATTATTCATATTGGAGAAAAACTATAGGTCCATCCAATGACATCAGAGGTAAAGAAAAAATATCCACCATCACCACTATTATTTGAAGAAGTGATAAAAATGCAAACCAAATCATAAAATAAGAAAAAGAAATTGAAAGAGTAAGCATAGGCATAGCAGAAACAAAACTGTTGCTTACTGAAAATGATTTCATGATTCAGAGAAGTCCAAAGATTTAAGCAAAAATTCACTGAGGGGGGCGGAGCTAAGATGGCAGAGTAGAAACAGCTCATCCAAGACTCTCTGCCCCCAGATTCCCCCCAAACTATGTAAAAAAGGACTCTGAACAACTTCTGGAGCCCCAGCACCCACAGAACGACACAGAGAAGCTAACCTCCCGCTGAGGACAGCCCAGCAGCCCTGCAGGAAGGACCAGCGCAGCAGTCTGGGAGCCGGCAGCGCACAGAGCGCAGAGCGCAGGAGCCGAGTTGAGCCGAGCCAAGCCGAGCCCAGGTCTGCGTGAGCCGAGGTTTTAGCCCCAGGGCGGCAGGGCCAGCAGCCAGCTGGAGGAACCCCAGAACACCAGGAGCTGAGGCGACTCCAGAATTATCAACATAGACTTGCCTAGGACAAAGTAAGAGGTTAGTGTCCTATGGACTTTGGGACCTGTATTTGGGGAATGCGTCAGCTCCCTCCCCTGGGGGCTAGAAACCACTGAGGAGACACGCCATTTTGTAGTTTTCAGAGGCAGCTCTGGCTCCCAGCCTACAAATCGTGGGGAGATACAGTGATCAGTCTTGGGGGGTAATCGCTCTTGCTTTAACCTCCCTGGATCTGGACTGTGATCTAGGGTGGAAGTTGTGGGTGGGTTTACAGCTTGCCAGAAACGGAAGTTGCCCCCCACACGTTCCGGACAAAAATTCCTCTAGCTGGCCTTAAAGCCATAGTGTGGCAACAAGCCCAAAAGTCAAGCAATTAAGTGGCAACATGCCAAGGCAAAGGAAACAGAAAAATGCAACCATAGACTCCTATTTTGGGGGCATAGAGCGGGAAAAGGACTGTGAGGTCAAAAGTCCTGCTCCAAAACCCCCAGGGGAAAACATGAGCGGGTTGCAGGCCATAGAGGACCTTAAGAAGGACTTTAAAAATCAAATAAGAGAAGTGGAGGAAAAATTAGAAAAAGAAATGAGAAGGATGCAGGAAAAGTATGAAATGAGGGTCAACAGCCTGACTGAGGAAAACAACACCTTAAAAAAATAGACTAGCTCAAATGGCAAAGGAGGCCCAAAAGGGCAATGAGGAGAAGAATGCCTTAAAAAGTCGAATTTGCCAGATGGCAAAAGAATCTCAAAAGCTCACTGAGGAGATTCATTCCTTCAGAGTTAGACTGGAGCAAATGGAAGCTAATGACTTTATGAGAAATCAAGATGCTGTTAAATAGATCCAAACAAATGAAAGATTAGAAGGCAGTGTGAAATATCTCATGGGAAAAACCACTGACCTGGAAAATAGATCCAGGAAAGACAATTTAAAAATTATTGGACTACCTGAAAGCCATGACAAAAGAAAGAACCTAGAAATCACCCTTCAAGAAATTCTCAAGGAAAATTGCCCTGATGTTTTAGATCCAGAGGGCAAAATAGAGGTTGAAAGAATCTACCGATCACCTCCTGAAAAAGATCCCAAAAAGAAAACTCCCAGAAATATTACAGCCAGGTTCCAGAATCCCCAGATCAAGGAGAAAATACTACAAGCATCCAGGAAGAAACAATTTCAATATTGTGGAAACACAATCAGAATAGCCCAGGACCTGGCAGCTTCTACACTGAGGGATCGAAGGGCATGGAATATGATATTCCAGAAGGCAAAAGAACTGGGAATGAACCCAAGGGTCACCTACCCAGCAAAACTGAGTATTTTGTTCCAGGGGAAAATATGGTCATTCAGTGGAATAGAGGACTTTCAAGCATTCTTGAGGAAAAAACCAGAATTGAATAG